>JABUQX010094835.1:20000-37349 GCA_015478945.1 Trachelipus rathkii | reverse complement strand
TTGTGAATATAGCTTTTTCTTCTTTTGATTTTATAATTACTACTGTACCTTTCTTACTATTATGTCTGTTGGGATTGGAGTTATTTCTGGAATTGAGGTTTTCACTGATATTGTCTAAGGAATTTGCTACAATTGTTTTTTCCATTACCATTTTCTTGGAAATGATGTCTGTTTGGGTATCAACCTCTTTATTTAGAGGCCTTTTCCTATTATTTACCTCTTGCCAATGGTTTTCTACTCCTTCCATACCCTCTTGTACTATGGTAAGAGGGTCGTACATTTGTTTTTTTTTGTTTTTGAGGCCTAGGCCTCCTGGCCTTGCCTAAGCTTATGAGACTCGCTGTATACAAACACCACCTATAACTAACAAGTTGACTTGTTCCGATGGTGGGGTGCTTGTTTTTATAATTTTATTAAATATTTTTAAATTTATGTTAATATTGATACACTCACTACACGTTTCCACTATATAGATATAACCAACTAGCATAGCAACTAGTAAGTAGAAACAGAAAATAGTACAAAATATTTTATTTTCCAATTAGCGATGTAGAAAAACTATCGATTACCGAATCTATCGATACATCGATACTATGTATTGATAATTAATCGATAATTTTTCCCGATTTAAGCCGTTTTTCATTTTGCATTTGTGCTAATTAAAGGCGTTTTCCATTTTGCATTTGTGCTAACGCTCGATAAGAAATGCTAATCCAGTTTTAGCACGAATTTCGGGCATAATCGACCGATTGTTTACAATAATTTTGATCAGCTGTTCTAATGGAGCACGTGGTTTTGGAATAATAAAAAAAAAAATAACAAATGGTTTTTATTACAGATAATTGATCAACTATTGTGATGGAGTTTATCGATTTGGAAGAAATTAGATTTATAGCTAATTTTATGAATGAAACATTCATCAAATCAACGAACTACTACGCCGCAATCTTATTTGTTTACATTTTTTCGTTAGCATTTTCCTAAAATTCGGTAAGCACGGGAAAGAGCAACCTAACAGAATTTAGGAAATTACTAACGTTTCGTTAGCATTTTACTAAATTTGTGCTAAAATTGACATAATCGAACGACTTTTTAGCATTTTCCTAAATTTCGTTAGCAAAAGTGCAAAATCGAAAACGCCTTAAGCGTTTTCGATTTTGCATTTGTGCTTACGCTCGATAAGAAATGCTAATCCAGTTTTAGCACAGTTTTAGCACGAATTTTGGGCATAATAGAACGTTTTTTTACATGTATTTTGATCAGCTGTTTTGATGGAGCACGTGGTTTTGGAATAAACAGAAATAAAAAAAAATAGCAAATGGTTTTTAATTTTTATTATAAATAATTGATCAACTATTGTGATGGAGTTTATCGATTTGAAAGAAATTAGATTTAAAGCTAATTTCATGAATGAAACATTCATGAAATCAAACGACCTACTACGCCAACATTTTGTTTGTTTACATTTTTTCGTAAGCATTTTCCTTAAATTCGGTAAGCACGGGAAAGAGCAACCTTACAGAATTTATGAAATTCCTTACGTTTGGTGAGTATTTTTCTAAATTTATGCTGAAATTGACATAATCGAACTCAAACTTTAGCATTTCTTACGTTTCATAAGCAGAAATGCAAAATCGAAAACGGCTTAACACTCGATAAGAAATGCTAATCCAGTTTTAGCACGAATTTTGGGCATAATTGAAAGATTGTTTGCAAATCTTTTTGATCAGTTGTTCTGATGGAACACGTGGTTTTGGAATAAACAGAAATAAAAAAAATAACAAATGGTTTTTATTACAAATAATGATCAACTATTGTGATGGAGTTTATCGATTTGGGAGAAATTAGATTTAAAGCTAATTTCATGAATGAAACATTCATCAAATCAACGCCGCCATCTTGTTTGTTTACATTTGTTCGTTAGCATTTTTCCTTAAGTTCGGTAAGCACTGGAAATAGCAACCTTACAAGAATTTAGGAAATTCCTTACGTTTTGGTTAGCATTTTCCTAAATTTGTGCTAAATTTGACAAAATGGAACGCAACTTTAGCATTTTCCTAAATTTCGTTAGCAAAAGTGCAAAATCGAAAACGCCTTATCAGAGATTAAACTTAAGCCGTTTTCGATTTTCTATTTGTGCTTACACTCGATAAGAAATGTTAATCCAGTTTTAGCACGAATTTCGGGCATAATCGAACGTTTGTTTACAAATATTTTTGATCAGCTGTTTTGATGGAGCACGTGGTTTTGGAATAAACATAAATAAAAAATAACAAATGGTTGTTTTATTAACAAAAAATAATTGATCAACTATTGTGATGGAGTTTATCGATTTGGAAGAAATTAGATTTAAATGGATGAAACATTCATCAAATCAAACGACTTACTACGCCGCCATCTTGTTTGTTTACATTTGTTCATAAGCATTTTCCTTAAATTCGGTAAGCACGGGAAAGAGCAACCATACAGAATTTATAAAATTCCTTACGTTTGGTGAGTATTTTCCTAAATTTATGCTAAAATTGACAAAATGGAACCAAAGTTTAACTTTGATGGAACGCAATTTGAGCATTTTCTTAAATTTCGTAAGCAAACATGAAAAATCGAAAACGGCTTTAAGCCATTATCGTTTTTGTCACTTGTGCTTACGCTCGATAAGAAATGCTATAATCCAGTTTTAGCACGAATTTTGTACATAAACGAACGTTTGTTCACAAATATTTTGATCAGCTGTTGTCATGGAGCACGTGATTTTGGAATAAACAGAAATATAAAAAAATAACAAATGGTTTATATTACAAATAATTTATCAACTATTGTGATGAAGTTTGTCGATTTGGAAGAAATTAGATTTAAAGATAATTTTATGAATGAAACATTCATCAAATCAGACGGACCTCTACGCCGCAATCTTGTTTGTTTACATTTTTTATAAGCATTTTACTAAATTCGGCAAGTACGGGAAATAAACCTTACAGAATTTAGGAAATTCCTTACGTGTGGTGAGCATTTCCAAAATTTGTGCTAAATTTGACAAAAACAAACGCAAACTTTAGCATTTCTTACGTTTCGTAATCACAAATGCAAAAACGAAAAGGACTTAATTTCCGTGCTTGCCGAATTTAGGATGTGCTTATGAAAAAATGTAAGCAAACAAGATGGTGGCGTTGTAGGTCCGCTTGGTTTGATGAATGTTTCATTCAATAAAATTAGCTTTAAATCTAATTTCTTCCAAATCGATAAACTCTACAATAGTTGATCAATTATTTGTAATATGAACCATTTATTATTTTTTATTTATTTAATCCAAAACCACGTGGTCCATCACAACAGCTGATTCGAAATTTTTGTAAACAAACGTTCGTTTATGCACGAAATTCATGCTAAAACTGGGTGAGCATTTCTTATCGAGCGTAAGCACAAGTGACAAAAACGGCAGAAACAAATGTATATGTTTTATACGAACGTTTAAAAAAGGTAAATTTGTAGACTCTTCAAAAAGTTTGTTTAAAATTATAGTTCGCGTGACGTCACGAATCTGAAAAAAAGCATAAATTAATTAATTAAGCATAAATTCTGAATTATAACACTTAATTAAAACACCATGTTTTCAATTAATGATAAATAATTGAATTAAAATTTTTAAAAACTGTTTTGTAATAAGGCAGATATTTTGAATTGCTATTTATAAAAGAAGCGTGAGAGCGAGCGAAATCGTTTTCGCTCCAGTCCTACTCCTATATTCATGTAAAAATTCATACGTCTGGCAGTAATACAATAAAATATACTAGTTTAGAGCGATTAGCGTGTCGCCTTGTAAATTGTCGTACAGTTATTATTATTATTATTATTATATTATAATAATAATAATACATAATAATAATAAAATAATAATAATAATACATAATAATAAATAATAAATTAATAATAATAAATAATAATAATAATAATAATAATAATATAGTAAATTATATAATTATATATATATATATATAATTCATATATATATAGTATATATTATATATATATATATATATATATATATATTTATATATATATATATAGTATATATAATATATATATATATATATATATATATATATATATATATATAGAGCTTGCCTACCCAATTATAATCTTCAAGGTCAACCACTGATATATATATATATATAATATATTATATATATATATATATATATAATATATATATTATATATATATATATATATTATATATATATATATATATATATATATTATATATATATTGAAGGGGTTATGGTCGCTGTTGAAGAACACCTTCATTAGCTGAAGACTAGATGATGTTGGAAGAGACGTGAGGCATTAGTCGCGATGACTTGGCGTTTCGTCCCAGGGGGTTGCTTTGGACTCATCGGTGGTGGTCGCAGCCCCTTCCACCAGACGGGCCACAGAACTCCCCCCAGTTAGACAATGCGGCGAGCACACTCCACTCTGGCCACCGGGAAGACGTTGGTCAGCTGAATTTTCAGATTGAGAGCATAGGTGCAACATTAAGCCACTGAGAAGGCGTGTTGACCACTCGATCCTGTACTCTTACGTGCAGTTGGCCTGCACCTGCGTGAGAAGCGCAGTACAGGCGTTACAGGATGACCGAACAGAGCAGCGCCCGCAGAAGAAACTTGAATGATGTTAATGCGCGTTGAACGATTGTGGTAAAACAAACTCTACAACGAAATGTCTTAACACGGCGAACAACTTTGAGAGGAGATGCGGGATGCTTGGCTGGTGTTCGTTGTGCACTCAGTGGCATAGTCACTTCGCGTGGTCACCCAATATGAAGGCGAGGTAAGTGAGTTGATCTGAGAACCTCTTATTAGCTGACAGACTAGATGATGTTGAAGGAGAGTGAGCTGTGTCGCGATGAATTGGCGTTCGTCCCAGGGGGCTGCTTTGGACTCATCGGTGGTGGTCTCAGCCCCCTTCCACCAGCACACACATATAATATAATATATATATATATATATATAATATATATATAATATATATTATATATATATAATAATATATATATTATATATATATATATATATATAAATATATATATATATATATATATATATATATATATATATATATATATATATACTATATATATATATATAACAAAAAAGTATCGCGATTACCCATTATTGATAAAAATCTTTATCGGATAGCAGATAACCCGAAACCGTTATCGCGATAAATTATCGCCATATAGTTATCGGTAGTTTGGAACAAAAATTATCGCGATACCGATTATCCGGTAAAAGATTTATCGTGGTAACCAGCTAGATAACCGGAAACCGTTATTGCGATAAATTATCGCGATAACGCCACTATGTCTATTTGTTACATGCATACAAGAACTATTAGTCTCCAAACTATTATCTAATCTTTCCTCATTAAACACTGAAGCAAAATAAGCATTGAAAATGTTGACCAACTCCTTATCTGAACTCACTAAATTTTCCCCAATTTTGATACAAATCTGTCCATTCTTACTTTTAAATTTATAAAAGCTAAAAAAACTTCTCATGTCCTATTACTATTCCTTGCTAAATTAATTTCTGCCTCTCTTTTTGTCTTTCTTATTGACTGGTTAAGTTCGTTTCTATTTTTCTGATAATTCTTTAAATTCATGTCTTCCCTATTACCTACCTTGAATTTTAAAACATCTACGCTTTACATTGATTTTATCATTCTTATCTCTCTATTCCACCAAACAGGTTTTCTCTTTGCCACCCTAATGAGTTTAAAAGCTGCGTTTCCCGAGGCCCGAGTGCAGCCCGTGGGCAAAATCGACTCGGAAACTCTTCGAATTGAAAAAAATTACATTAACCAATCAGAGAACAGGGAATTTGAGTACCTGGAAACGGCCGAGCGCGTCCGTCGGATCAGCTGACAATTGTAAACAAATACTCTTATACTTATTTATATCTATTTATGAAATATACGATATATTAGTATCCTTTAATATAAAGTAACTAAAAATATTAAAAAAAACTTATTGGCAAGCCATTTCCGAAACATGTTTTGTAAAGAAATTTGTTGTAAACAAAGTATCCTTCCCCACCCCGCCCGTTTACTAATTCCCGGAATTCGAGGATTAACAACGGGCCCTGACTGTGACGGTTACGCTGACGTAGAAGTGCGCGAAACGGGGCTCGGGAAACTCATTGCATATGCGCCTGCTGTTGCCCGCCGGGCTGCCAGTCGGGCTTCGGGAAAACGCCAGCTTTATCTTTAATTAAAAACACACTGATGAATATTCATTAAAAATCTGCTTAAAAATCGTCCCATGATAAAACAGTTTTGTCTTTAAACTGCTTTATCCCAGTCAGTTATGACAAAAGCACGAATGACAAAAACGAAAACGGTCTTTCCTACGCTTTGTGAGGAGCTCATAAAAATATATTTTCTTTTAAAATTAAGAAGACATTAAGACATTAAGACATTAAGAATATAGAGACAGGTAACAAAAGCCACATGGGCCTACCGAGACTGTCCCAGTCAACCCATACTAAATAAGATCAGCAATCCAAAAGCACCCTAGGGTTGTCAATATCTTACATAACCAAAAAAATGGATAGACCCCTTAGTCAAAACTAATGATATTATAAATATGTACCCAAACCGATCCACAGCATTTAAATAACTAAGTTACTGTCACACATCCATCTAACATTAAAACTACTATAACCCAAAAAACCGCCAATTGCTTCGCTCAATATACTATATGATACCCAACCCATCCATAAACGAATCTAACCCTTTCTTAAATGTTGCAATCGAGTCACACTCAACAACCTCCTCTGGCAGACTATTCCAAAATTTAACAACCCTATTACTGAATGCATGCTTTCTTATATCAAGATGGCATGCTTTCTTCTTAATTTTCTTATTATGCCCCCTGGTCACCTGTCCATGTTCTACTATGAAAAATTTATTGGTCTCGTATTACCAATAGGTAAATATTTTGTAGACTTGTATCATATCCCCTCTGAGAAATCGCCTTTCTACAGAAAACATTCCTAACTCCTTCAGCCTCTCCTCATAGCTGAAGGAGTTAGGAATGAAGAGAAAGAAAATTTTCTCCAACCATTTTAAATGAAACAAAAGAAAAGATATTTATGATTCAATGCATAGTGAAAAAATATCGATATTTGGTTTTAAAAATATTATCGAAACTTTTAATATATTGAATAAACTATCGGTATCGATAGTCTCTAATTCCCTACAGTGGCAGACGGATTAAAGTAATGGACCCACGATTGTAGTTAGACTTTAATTTATTTTTTTTTTGACTAGTTCAAACCTTCGGTCTGTTAGTATTTAAAGATTTGTTAAAAATAGCGATCCAGACCTTTTTTAATTTTAAAGAACTTTGTTTAGTTGTTATAAAGTGGAAGTTGTCTTAATTTAACCAAATAGGCCCTGGACTATCATTGTTCCCAATTGTGACTTTGTAGGAGAAGGTTGAATATTTTTATATATAAATATATTTTTTTCCCGCACATGGCCTAGGCCTATATTGTGTAATTGATATTAAAGTACTTTTAGTAAAATATATATACTTCTCATTTTGATTCCTTGTAGGGCCTACTGTTAATTATGAGCAGATGTTTCCCCACAGGCATTAGAGTGATTAGAGCATAAGATTCAAATTTAATATAATAATAATAATAATAATAATAATAATAATAATAATAATAATAATTTCTCTTGATTAATAACACTGGTCTACAAAAAAAAAAAAAAAAAAATTTCCTGCATGGACTTTTCCAGCTGTTTTATGCTAATTCCAGTATGCTGATTCCACATCAGGGTAATAGTAGCGCAGAGGTGTGTAACCTCTGATTTTTATGAAAATCACAGGATGTACTCTAAAAAGATGATAATGAAGAATGGTGAAAACGAAAATCGGAGGTCTCTTTAGGAAAAAAAGTTACAGCCTCTCAAAGTTGTTAAAACCCCATAGCCTTTTCATTTTTGATCCATCAAGGTTAGGTCTCATTTTAGGCTCTCTAGTTCAGGTTATGATAAGTTTTGTTAGGTATACACAGGGAAAATCTATGTAGAATTAACAAATCTTTTCATAACCTGAACTAGGATCAGGTAAGAGATTTGTATTTGCCAAAGCAGCCTGGTGAATTGTTGGCTTCCAGGCTAAAAGAGACAGAAATACTCAGACCTGTCACTAGTGTCTCCTTTTATCATAACAGAGAAGCAGTACTGAGAAAGTACTTCCATTGCAGGCCCTGATGGTATACATGGTAGAATTTTGAAAGAGGGTAGTGCCAGTATTGCAAAGGCACTGTATTTGATTTTTAAGCTATCTATACATTTGGTGAGGTACCAGATGACTGGAAAATGGCATATGTTGTGCCTATTTATAAGAAAGGTAGTAAGGAAGATTTGGGAAATTATAGGCCAGTTAGCTTAACATCTCTGGTTGTAAAGGTTCTGGAAAAGTTACTGAAAGGTCATATAGAGAAATATTTAGAAGAAAAAAGGGTTGTAATGACCCAGCACGGTTTCAGAAAGGGTAGGTCATGTCAGACAAACCTTTTAGAATTTATGGAATTCATTACTGACTGCATTACTGACGAGGAGATCCAGTTGATATTATATATTTAGACTTTAGCAAAGCTTTTGATAAGGTTCCCCACATAAGGCTGATGAAGAAAATATTGCAATGTGGTATAGCTCAGCAATTTGGACCATTTTATTAATTTTTAAATTTATTGGATTTTATACTGGTGGTTACTAATGTAGCTATATGTATACAATACTTATTTTTCAGAATTTTTTAATGTTCCTTATTAATACCCATGTTTAGACAGCGTTTAAAAGGTGGTCATAGAGTTGGAACAAATTCAAAAGTGTTATTGACTCCACAAAATGTAGACCTAAATTCTCCATCCTTACCCCAGGTAAGATTGATTTATTGAACAATTATGTAAAACAAAAAAATCTATTAAAGCATGGTACGGTTTTATTTCTTTTAGTATTTCTTGCAAAAGGGCAACTGACATCCAATAATTAAAGAGGCATTGTTTAATTTTCCATCTGAGAAATGTCTTGTTATTTTGATTTACACACACCATTGTAGGTTCTTTGAAGGGTGGAAAAAACACATGATTTTTAAAAAAACAAACAAAAGCCAATGCTTTAAAAAAAAGTAATAATAAAAACCAAATTTTTTTTTTTCGTTTATTTATTTTTAGCTTTAAAATCAATATTTAAAATTTTTTGGGTAGTTTATATATTTACATCATAAATGTTAATTAATATTTTAAATGAGCCAAAATATTTATATTATACGTTCATAAACATCAATTTTATTTTAAAGACATTTTAGACCTTTCACAAAATCTATATATATATAATATATTATATATATATATAGTATATATAATATATATAATATATTATATATATATATATATATATATATATATATATATATATATTTTTTTTTGTACATGATACCACCACTCACGGGCAATGCCCTTTTCAAAAGGAGGGGGCAAAAAATAAATAAATAAATAAATAAATAAATTAAAAAAATTACATAAAGAAAAATAAAAATTAAAATAAATGAAAAGTAAACCCACCCTGACCCTTGCCAATTCCCTCAGGTGGGCGCAGACGCGGAACTTAAATAGAGGAAGATTAAACAATTGCGGGAAAATAAAGGAAAGAAATGGAGATGAACAAAAGATTTTATATATATATATATATATATATATATATATATATATATATATATATATATATATATATATATATTATATATATATATATATATATATTAATATATAAATAAATAATACAGATATCGGGACCTTCCTTAAAAAAAAAAACGGTTTGTTTTTTTTTAATTTGTTTTTTAAAAAACAATGTTTTTTTTTTTGTTTAATTTAATTAAAAATTCACCTCTTTTTATGTAATCATTAAAGATGTTTTTAATTTATTACAGTAGTACCAGATACCCCCTTCTAGGCCTAGAATATGGGACTATTAATACGGATTTTTTAAATATATATATGTATAATATATATAATATATATATATATATATACTATATAAAATATATATATATATAATTATATATATATATATATATAATAATAATTATATATATATATATATATATATATATATATATGATTCAAAAAAAGGATTGGTTATTATAAACAGGTGGTTTTGGGGTGTCAGAAGAAAATGAGAATGGTAGGAGGTGATTGATTTCTGTGAGGGGAAGGGTATGTGTGTAAGTAATACTTTTCTTGAAAACCACAAGAGTAATCCATAAGTATTACTAGAGTTGGGTGTAGGGTAGCAGATGGTTATCGAAGTGAAAAGATGGAATTGATATGTTGTGTTGGGGAAAGAAGGAGATGTTGAAGGTATCAAGTGGTGTTGTTGGGGATGGTTTAAATCAGTGAGGGTTTAGGTAAATGGGATATTATCGATCAGGTTATGTTGTTTCTATGCTAAAAATTTTAAGGTTAGTGGGGACTTGGATGGAGAGAAAAAGGTGATACGGAAGGAAGTGGGACGGTCTTAAAATTAAGAGTCTGAGAAGTTTAGGTTGAACAGGAATAAAGCATAAGTATGTAAGAACGCTCGCAAATAAATCAGTTGAATATGTGAACAAGTTGATACTGAATAAATCTGGAAGCAAATGAGGAAGCAATTGTTAGCCAGTGCCAAATAAGAAGTATGTGGATGTGCTAAAAGTAGGAAGTAAGAATGCTAACAGTGAGTGGTTTAATGAAGAGGTGATGCAAAGCGATTAATTAAAAGGTTAAATAAAGAGGCGTGGTTGAATGTTCTAAAAAGCAAATGATGAAGTTTCAAAAAGAAAGATGTTTGGAAATTTATATAAGAGAAAAAAAAGGAATGCTAAAAGATGCATACCTAGAGAAAATCATAGGTGCCTCGGCATTTCTAAGGAGGATGCATGCGACATACAAGGGAATAGGAAATTCTTTTGGAAGGAAGCGCGAAAAGGTTAAGAATTTAGAATAAGGGGAACCTGCTCAATAATGAATAGGATGGTTGTTTTTGTAAACTGATGAAAATGGATTGTGCAGTGGAGTGTGAAAGGAAACACTTTAAAAATCCTGTATAATATTGGCAGTAATGAAGAAGTGATAATGACTGTGTGTGTGGGTTTGATGGTGCGCAAGAAGAATGAATAGGTATTTTGAGGGGATGAGGTTATTAGCAAAGAGGAGGAAATGGCGGTAGAGTGAGACAGGAAAAGGTTGAAGAATGGAAACCAACGTGGTTAAATCTGCAGGTTATTATAGATGAAAATACTGAGTGAAATGATCAAGAAACGGAGGCGAAGGGGGATTTGGTGAAATTGATTGCGAATCTTGAAGTTGTGTCTTGTAATTAAATGCGTTTATGGAGGTATATTTCGAGGGATTGGAGGAGAGCTCAGTAATAGTACCCTTATATAAGGGGTAAGGGCGGAGATAAAGGGAACTAAGTTTAGAAATTATAGCTGGAGTATTTTTAGTTTATGAGTTGTAGTAGGCGAAGATAGATTGCTGGTTTCTTGGTCGAAGACGATGCCCGAGTGACTGAAGGACTGATTGTTGAAAAGAACAAGGTGCGTTAGGAGTAGTAGAGGATGTGTGGATCAAATCTTTAACATTTTCAAGCAAATGATAGAGAAAATGAGGCAGAAGGAAGAATAAAATTGTATTTAGGTTTATGGGTTTGCAACAGGCGTATGATAGGGTTAATAGGGGAGGTCTATGGCAGGTGTTAGTGATATATAGTGTTGTGCAAGCTTCTGAATGGAATCAAAAGTATGTATGACGATAGTGAGGCGTGTGTAAGAATAAAATGTATGCTCAAAGTGATTGGTTAGTATTAATAGCGGACTGAGGCAGGGTTTGTTTTGTCTCCTGGTTATTTAATTTGTATTGGATGGGTTTATGAAAGAATGAAGGTGGCGTGACAGGAAATGGTGCTAGAATGATAGCATAGAATTGATGGAGATGATGGAGGGTTTTGCCCCTACCTGATTATATGCGGAATGATTTGAGTTTTGTTGTGGCGAATCTGAAGAGTTTGAGAGGATTGTTAGAGGAGTTTCGGTGTGTAAAAGGAGGGTTTGAAATTAAAGTAAACGTTGCATAAGAGTAGTAAGGTTTGATTGGTTGTTGAGTGAGGACAGCCTCAGTTGTGAAGTTATGTCCTCCACGATGGTGAGCAGCTGAAACCAAGTGTCTGAAGTTTTAAATATTTAGGGTAATGTTGGATGAGAAGGGAACGGAGATGCAGAGTTTAATGGTGCAGAGTTTAGTAGGAAAGTTCGCTGGGAATGGCAGGAAAGGTTGGCTGCCGATCTGCAAGTTTTTTAAAACTCGTGGATGAATTGTTAAAGGGGACTAAGTCATTTAGTGCCGCCCTAGGGTCTTGCTGACGGTTATGTTGTTAACCTGTGTTATTGCTGTAGATAGTAGTGAGCCATGGTCTGGAATAAGAAAGGCATAGAATCTTTAAAGTTCAATCTTGTGTTCAGTATGGACAATCTTAGCAGGGCTCATGCTAGGTTTGTGAGAAGAAATTGATAAATGAGGAATGAACATTATAGGAGAGTTGTTGTATGTGGTGTGAAGAAAGGGCTAAACGAGAGAATAAATGAAAGTATGTTGAGATGGTGGTCATGTGCAAAGGATGTAATGATAGTCGCGCTTTTTTTAAGCGAGTATGCTTATAGTGGCGACGTGTGTTGAAAACCGACCGGCTTTGGGGAGATCGAAAGGAAAAAGTGGATTTGAGTCAAGTAAACGAATGTCTGAAGACAGAAATGTTGTTTATAGCAGAGGGGCGGAAAAATAAAGGAGCATTAATAAGGAAGAGAAATGGCGGGGTTTTGTGACGGGGGTTATGGTTGTGGTTCACCTGGCCGTCAAAAGGAAATGAACCCTATACACTGACGATTACCATAGTGAGGGTCCGTCGCCAGTCCCGTTGAAGCTAGTGGAGGGTGGATTTCTCGACTGCGACGAAGTCCTTACTAATATTAAAGCGTACAGAGGGGGATCGTAAATGGCTGGGCTTTCTCTTTCTCGCACTTTTGTCAATTTCATATTCGTTCTACTGCTTTTCTTTTCGGGATGCTTGTTTACGCAACTTATCACCAGGTCTATGGGGAAGAAAAAGGGTAGTAATGAATATATATATATATATATATATTATAGTATATATATATATAAATATATATAAATATATATATATATATATATAATATATTATATATATATATATATAATTTTAACATATATATAATTTTAAGAGATAATGAAGATAATAATTTGATAATAATAATAATAATAATTAGTAATCAGACATCGTGAAAATGTAATAAATTTTATATGCCCTAAACGACACTGCACTTAATAAAACTTTATTAAGTTACCTAAACTTTCTACGTTTATAATATTTGTATACCTCTTTTAACATATGTATTATCCCTGTATTTTTTTAATTGCTACAAATACACCTCAGTTAAATCTTAAAAAGACCTTGATATATATGCAAAAATAAGTATTTAAAAAAAAAAAAAAATTTTTTGCCTTTTGTTTTTTTTAAAAAATAAAAAGTTTAGTTTTTTTTTTTTTAAAAGAACAAAAACACGTTTTTTTTTTTTTTTAATCCCAACCCTATATATAAATATATATAATATATATAATATATATAGCGTATATATATATATAATATAATATATAATATAAGACTATATATATAAATATAGTATATATATAATATATATATATTATATAATAATATATATATATATATATATATAAATATAACTATATAATATATATATATATATATGGGATGAGGAAACCGGAGCTGCCTTGTTAAAAAACTACGTTTTTTGAAAGCGTTTTCTGTTGTACCGGGGACGTTAGGATAGGCCTAGTGGTTAGAGCATCCGGCTATTGATAACTCTGCGACGCGGAGGTCAATGTTCGAATCCTGCTGATGGAGAGTAAAATCTCCTGTGACTCATATATATATATATATATATATATATATATATATATATTATATATATATATAATTTTAAGATGATATATATATATATATATATAATATACTATATATTATATATATATATTTTATATTTCAATAACTATATATATATATATATATATATATATATATATATATAAAATATATATAATATTATATATATATAATATAATATATATATATATATATATATATATATATAATATATATATATATACGTTATATAAGATATATATTATATATATATATATATATAAAATATATATATATATATATATATATATATATATATATATATATATATATAATATTATATAATATATATATAATAATATATATATAATATATAGTTATATATATATATGATAATATAATAGTAATATTATATATATATATATATATATATATTATAATAGGAATAATATATATTATATATAGTATATATATATATATATATATATAATATTACACGTTATATATATATATATATAATATATATATCAATATAATATAATATATATATATAACTATATATATATATATATATATCATATATATTATATATAAATATATTATAATATATAATATATATATTAATATATATAAGATATATACGGAATATATATATAGCTATATAGTAGATATAGTAATATCATAAGTATATATTATATATATATATATATATATATATTATATATAATATCCATATTATATATATATATATATATATATAATATATATATATAATGGATGCACACGGATACACCATTGGTATCGGTGGTATCAGTCGATTTTTGAAGGTATCATAATCAGCTAATCAGCCTATTCTGTTTTTTACTTACAGTAGTATTCAGTATTTAAAATTTAGCGATACCTTTTACGGATACAAGCATTTTGTTAGTCTTTTAAATTAATTTTATATTTTATATATATATATATATTATATAATATATATATATATATATTATATATATATAATATATATATATATATATATATATATAATATATATATATATATATATATATATTATATATATATATATATATATATATATATATATATATAGATGAGCATGTTTGCAACTTGATTTTTTTTATATTGTCAATAGCTTCTAAAAATTTCATAAAGTTGAAAAAGCAACATTTTCGTTTTTGGTTTCATCTTCGAGCTTTTATTAAATTTCAATTTTAAAAATATGATTTTTTATTCGTAAAATAAGTTACCTGCTTAATACAGATTTTCATGGCATTTTTTTATTATTTTTTTTCACATTATGCAACACATCAAATATTTTTTTATAATATTTGATGCATAAATAATTAATAACTTCATTTTTGGCTATTTTGAGGTAATATTTTGCAACTATTTTATTCGAATTCTCAAAAATCTTTTTCTTCGTCCAGCAAAATTTACTTTATACTTTTGGTCAGAGCCAGGGTTGTTAGACAACACGAATTCTTGTACACATGATTGAAATTTAGCCTTCAATAAAATGGTCAGAGCCAGGGTTGTTAGACATACATACGAATTCTTGTACACATATGAGAATTTAGCCTTCAATACGAGGCAATTCTTAATCTCGTACGCAAATATGCGAGAATTTTGCTTCCGTCCAGCCTTTCATTTTATTTTTATTATGTGAGCAATACTTTTTCAAAATATATAAAATTTACTTTGTGGCAGGTCCTGCGTCGTACTTCATAATCAGTATTTATTTTCTGCGCGATCCAACACTTTACTTGGTTTTCCGGTGAATTTTAACTAATTCACGCCCAAACATCAATACTGCTGGTGTTGTTAATAAGGCCATTCTGAGGGTTTTTTACTTCCTGCCTGCCGGAAATATTAAAAATTTATTGAGGGGCGCCTATGTTCAAAAAATCGCCCTTCTGGTTTTGCTTGATCTTGCATCGATAGTTTGTCACCGTTCCCTCGGTTCACAATCAACAGATGACATCAAATTTGTTGGAGGACAATCGGAGTATTGCGACATATTTGAATTTTTGAATGGTTGATAAGTTTGCATAAGTATGATATCAGTGTGAAATCGTTTTGACTTCCTCGCCTTGAGGTATCGATTGTGCGGAAAAAGGGTTGTGGATATATCGTACCGTTTTCTGTTTCGGTTCATAGCTATCCATTACGTCATCAACCGGATAAATGGGTATTTCTAGATAAGTCTGAGGTCCAACACGGTGATTCAGGGCAAACTATGCATAATTCTCTTCCATTGTTTGTCTGATCCGTATTTGACTTGGCATACTTTGTATTATATAGTCCATGAATGGTTACTGCTTCTAAGAAACTCCCCTGTTGTGCGTCATTTCATTGTTTTTCTCTTTTGATTTGCATTTTTTCAACTTTTCCTCCCTGCCTTCAAATATTCAACCAATTTCAAAGTTGCTTTGATTCTTTCCATACTGCTTCAAGAATTTAATAAAAAAATACAATAAAGATTTAGCATGAAGATAATCAGAGTTGAGATAAAGTTTTCCCCCCCTTTGACAGGTCTCAAATTATAATTGCTAAATTTTCTTCTTAAAATAACCTATATAATGTTATAACCTACCAAAAACAAAACAAGTAAAAAAAAATAAAACTCCCACCCACAACTCAACCGTGTAATCTCCTACCGCTGTAGAAATTGGGCAAATTTAATTTTAATTTCCTAATTTAATCTATTCTTAAAAGCTAGAGAGGTAGAGGAAGACTTTAGGAAATATATTATTATCCAAAATATCAAAATAGTGTAAAAAATGTTGTTAATATTTTAATTTTTTTTGGCATCCACTTGCTTGTTTATGTGAATCGTTGTTTTTTCAAATTAAAAATTAATAAAGAGTGAAGACAACTCATGCCTTTGGTTACAGATTCCAATACTGGATTCATTAATATTATTAATTTCGTCATAAATACCTAAATTAATCTTTAAATATTTTTTTTTGTCCAATGAATCAAAAAATCAAAGTATTACTGTGTTTCAATACTACTGCCGACTACATGGTTCAATCCTTTTCATTAACGCTTGGTCCCTGTTCAGGCGCAAGAAATTTTTTGATAACATGCTTACGGGGAGCTATTAATCGGTGCCTCGAATTAAATTCTGAATTCCCTTAGGATAATTGAATGAAGCGGCGTGTCCCGAACAGGAGGCTTTAATTCCCACTCCCCGAGCAGCTGAATTACGTAAAGCAACTAAGATTAACCCACTCAATATTAAATGTAAATAATTTAAAATAAGCAAGTCAACCCC
>JABUQX010094835.1:0-15000 GCA_015478945.1 Trachelipus rathkii | reverse complement strand
ACCTAACTTTCCTTATCTCTTCGACGCGTTCTCTCGTCTTCTCCTCGTTGGACATTATAAATATTCTTGGCCTTAACATAAACAAAAAATGTCGAAACCTCACATCACAAAAAAAAAAAATTGGTTGCTAGCGGTGGCGCCTCAAAGAAAACTGGAGTTTCTGTTTTAGACTGCGAGACTTTTTTTTCCTCTTCTCAGTTGCTCCAGCTATACAAGGGTCTCATCCGCCCATGTATGGAGTACTGCTCTCATATCATGGGGGGGGCTCTGCTTTCACCCGGTTTTTGGACAGCGCTCGAGTCAAAGTCAAATGGTTTATAAAACTGTTCTGCTACTTTTCCAGTTCACTTAACCCTCTATCTTTGCCCGGCGCGATATTGCGTGCTTTATCTCTATCCTATACTATCGCAGCGGCAGGTGGTCGAGGAAACTTATCGCTTACGTACCACCACCTTTACGACGCCCTCGTAGCAAAAGGGGTGCTGTATCTGTGGCACGAGTTTTTGTGTTGGCATTTGGTAACTCCAGGCTATTCCCATGTGGTGCTTCCTTCTTTCCTACCACCTCTGTTCTGTGCAATTCTCTTCCATCTTCTGTATTTCCTGCTGAATTTAATCTCCTCACTTTAAATCCTGCGATCTGTGCTCATATGGCGTAATTTGCGCTAGGAGAGTGAACTTTTGAGCATACTACACCCCCTCCTTGAATAGGCTCTGCCCGTGAGGTGGTGGTGACAACTGTTAAAAAACAAAATCCTTGGGTGGGCAAATATGTATCAAATGAACTAAATCTCCTACTCACCCCTTCCAAGAAACATTCAAATTATCCAAAAAGATCCCACTCTTTTCAACATTACCCTCAGATGGACCACATGTCACAACCACACAAATTTGACCTTTTCAAACTTTAATTTAACCTTTAGAATTCCAGTACTCACACTTTTTCCCACAACCCAACCCCCAAAAAAACAAAAAAAATTTCTTTATACCATAGCTCTCTACCACAAGTCACTCATCAGAATTGCAAATCCTATTATCCCCCTCTCATCCCTTTTCACACCAACACAAACACATTTCACACCACACCACTCATTTTCACCATTTCCTTTCATCTTTGTTTCAATCACAGCGAGCAAATCAAATTTGCCCTTTCTAAATACATCCATCACCTCTCTCCTCTTCTCAATATTTATTCCTCTGACATTCCATGTACCCATACGATTCATACATTTCAAAGAAAAAAGATTTTTTTAAGGAAGAAAAACGCCGCTTACGGCGATCACGACCTTCTCCGAGGCATGCATTAGCATTCCTATCAAAAGACAAGTGGTAGTGGGCGGCCAACCTACCAGCGTCCCATAGTCGCCTTCTACGACAGGCAGGATGTACGATGTGGTTATAAACTTGAAAAGTATTTTTGCTAGGAGTCATAAGTTAAGACAAACAACTGACTCCCTATTCTGACTCCTGACTCCCCATCCCTGTATTTTAGACAGTTGTGAAGTAGTTTTTTTTTTTCATTTAAGGGCACAAAGCCCTTATTTAGTTAAGATTTTTTCAATTCCATTTTATGTAGTTTTTATGTTGCTTTTGTACACATTGTTATTATTACCTATTATTATTATTATTATTATTATTATTAAGAAAATCAAGTTAATACAAGATGTCTCTTTTGATACAGGTATCAAGCCAAGATTGGTACTCTCAGCCATCTTATAGTAATGTTGAAGGGTCTTGGAATGTGAACTCAACTTCTGACATTTCCAAGCCTTCTGGGTATCCGCATCATTCTCAAAATACCCAATCTCAATCTCAATCAACAGAGCATTTTCAGTATGGTTCCCAAATGCAGAATGGATCTAACCTCCAGAACCAGGGACAGGATGCCTGGAATTGGGGAGGTGATGACAATTGGAATGATTGGGGAAATGGCGATTCATATTATATCAATGCAAATAACAATAGTAATAATCAGCCTACAACAAGCTACGAGGATCAATCTTTTCCTTTAAGTGAGTATAATTAAAAATTCTCTATGCTAAACATTGTTTATTACTGCTTTTTTTATCATGAAATTATAAATACTATTCGTGATGCACCTGGGAGTGATTTTGACCAGAGACTGGATAATCAAAATTTTAATTCTAGCCAGAGGTAAGATAGAGAAATTTTCCATTTTCCTTTAATTTTTACCTGCCCCATCGTATATATATATATACCGTATATATATATATATATATATATTATATAATTAATATATATAATATAATATAATAAATATATATATATATATATATTATATATATATATATATATATATATATATATATATATATATATATAATTTTACACACACATATACATGCGCACACAGGTGAGTTACTGGTGTCTGTCAAGTCAGAGCAGTCTACTACGAGATGTTCTGTGTCATTATTTGTCTGGGAGAGAGATATTTGACAGTAGGGGGAGGTGCCATGGTTATTCCATTAAATTGAGATGGTGCCCAGAGTGAAGAGAGAAGCATTAACTCCAGTTTTGTTCTGTAAGAGATATTTCAAGTGGATGTGCTTGGAGTATGATGTTATTTGGATATACGGTACGGAATTCTTTCTTTGGGTTAATCGAGTATGAATGTTTGATAATAGAGAGTATCTGGAGGTGGGGGAGGAAGTTTGTTGTATATGTTAGAATAATATAATGCTGGTGTGATTTTTTTCCTTCTAGTTGCTGGGAGTTGTTGTAGTGTTGATGCAGGGGATGATCTATTGAGAGTGATTTACTACAAAATTGACAGCCTGTCATATTCAAGATAGGCTTTCTATTAGCAAACAATTTGTTCTTGTTAGTAGATGTGGATTTGGTATGTGGAAGACAGCCTGTTATTAATTTGAGTGCTTTATTTTGTATGGTTTCTAGTTTCTATAATATATTGATTTGTGTATATTATGGCGTACCAGGCAGGTGATGCGTTGTAAGGCCAGAGTATACAACACAAAATGATCCAGGACAAAGCTAGGCACTCTGAGGGTGTAAATCCTATGCCCCCCAAAAAATAACCCGGAAAACAGAAACTATGCCTCCCACTTATATAACCTAAACTTCTATAACGTAAAAAACTAAGATCTACAACTACATCTATGATCTAGATAAAAAAACTGAAATAGGAGTTTGAAATGGAAAATCAACTGTACTTGCGGACTCTTGTAACTTAACAAGTGAACCTTTCCAGAGAAAATTTCCTTCACGAATCAATACCGCCATCCACATGACTTGTACTCCGATACATACAGACAAGTGGACACTAACATTAGAATAGATGGTAAGGTACTTATATAAACGGATTAAAGAAATGAAGTGGATAATAGCGAACAACATCCTCTTATATAATCTATAAGAAGATTCTATATTAGAAGAAAATATTATTCTAAGATTTCTAAGTTGACACTCTTATATCTAGAAATGGTATACACTAAATATATTACTATAGTAGTGCGAATTTCGAATGCTTCATACTGTATATATTAAATTTCTGATCGATAATAATTTCTCTAATATTCATCGAATGATGTTAATCAAGTTATAGGCCATATCTTGATTAAAATTAGTTTACTGTTCCTAGATGGATCGTAACAACAAATCACCAAGTTGCACATGTTAGTTTGAGTGAAACAAGCAGTGTGACACTACTAATGTAAATGATTTGAAAAATGATTTGCAATAAGATTTATATAGCTTATCTTTATTTGATGAATCTGTTCTTCTATTTGCCCAGTGATGTCACGAAATTCTATTGTTTTCATATATTAGTGATCAGCAGTGATGAATGAGAAGTTGCCTCAATCAACATCTTAAACATGTCAGCAAGAAAAAATCTGTAGGATAATCGTAGGTCCTGAAAAACCTAAAACCTAGAATATAATACGTAGCACATATATTCCATTGCTAGCTCCTTAATTAAATAAAATAAAATGAATGACAAATATAGTAAGAATTTTATTTAACCCTATGGGAAGTTCAGCACTCTGCAAGGGTTTCTGATATAGCGACAGCTTCAGCCCTCAATTAAAGGATCGAATGAGAGATGGGAATCCTCTTGTATTTGTATTTAGCATTTCTATAAATAAGAGTAGAAGGAAAGTAGGGTAATCGCAGAACAAGTGTTTTCAGAGTCGCAGATTAGTCAAATAAAAATAATAATAAAAAAATGAAAATAAATAAATAACATTGGCAGTATTCAGTAAATCAGTATATACAATAAAGTGTTTAATATTGCAATAGATATTTCTACTCACTAGTTATGGATTTAAATGGCCGTTGCCTTCTACGAGGAGAGCATATGCCACAATGTTTTTGGCCCAACAGAAAAAAACATATTTCAAAATATCATATCTGCCTTTGGAAGATAGTAAAAATATAATAGTCATTGGAAAGAACAAAGTTATATACCATTATAAAAAACAAATAATAATAGTTATTACTATACATGGTCGTTGATTTATAGAGACCTTTACACATAAGTTTTATTAAAAGGACGAATGTATTTCTGTTATACTATTAAGAGCCAGAGGTCTCTTTATATTGCAGAATGTTTGTTTCAGCTTAAGCTTTGAGTGCGTTTAATTTATGTATGGCTCTTGAAGTGATATTGTTGATTTGGGTGGTGAATGTCAATGTGTATCAAAAGTCAAAACTTAGATTTTGGGTTTGTTTATAGAGAGGAAATCTAATTGTTTGATAGGAAAAACTGTTGGATAAATATTTGAGTTCTTTTCGCTATGGGATTAATTAATGTAATAGAGGATTTTTGAGGTGAAGCAGTGTTTCTGTTCTTTGTTAGCCATTGTTCCAGTTTGGTTCTATATATTGTTTGTAAGAAGAGTTTTGGGCTGTTTGTACTGCCTATTTTTTAAATTTTTATAGAAGGGGTGTTGAAGATGTGGGTTAGGTCAGTAGTCATGCTTAAAGACGGTTAAAAAGTGTTGGTGAAAGATGCCTCGCCTAGGGATGCGGATTATATAATTTATGTGTATGGAGGAGTAGCAGCCCTTGTAAGGACTCTTTATCTGCATAGACCAGTTAGGAAATTTGCTATTATTTATTTTATGGTTATATCTGTGCTTAATACTTTGTCTATTGAGATGTGATAGAGGTACTGTAAAATGTTTTGATTGTGTCAGAGGAGTATAAAAAAAGGGGAGGCAGCTTGGTTTAAAACGAGTAAGATTAGTATTGGGACGATTAATCGGTCATCGTCATAGGAAGAAAATTGGGATTATTTCTTTTTTATTGGACATTTTCAAATTAGCCGATTAATTTTGCCGCATTAATTTTAAAAATATTAAGAATTTTGATAATATTAATTTTAATTATAAAATAATAATAAATAATAATAATAATAATAATAATTAATAATAATTATTTTATTTATACAATAATTTCCTCCTGCATACTTCCAGGCATGATCACGGTAACTGACTATTATTATAATGCAGCTTACAAAAATAAATTTCTAAATATAAAAAAAAATAAAATTATTTTATATTAATTGTGAAGTTTAAAAAATAATTTTGATGAAAAATCAAAAAATCAAAAAAAGCTTACATTGCTTGCAAATTGGAACTATTATCAAGGATACTAGTGTACCTGCAAAACACTCAAATATTCAAAAAACATTCAAGCATTCATTCATTTCATTAAATTATGAATGAAAATAACACATTTAATCCGAAGACATATTTAAGATACGTTGATTGAAACTATACCAATTTTAAACCACAAATCATTTTAAAAAATTTCGGTAATTCATTGTAAGACAACTGTCTGTACTAAACTTCACTTATGAAGATGTTAAAGATAAAAAACTGGCTTTCCTAGATATCTTACTTTGTTTTAAAAATGGTAGAGTTGAAAGAGAAGTAAATGTTAAAAGTACAGATAAAGGTTTATACACAAATTATGATTCTAATATACCAGAAAGATATAACTATCTATTATTAAAACCCTAATTCACAGAGCTTATAAAATAACTTCAACGTGGGAACTCTTTAACAAAGAGGTAATAAGAATAACAAAAAACTTAATTTAATAATGGTTACCCTAAATTAAAATAGAAAAGTTATTTAAAAGAACTAAAAACAACATTTTAACTTCAAATAAAAATTCACTTAACATGGAAAGCAAGATAACTCTTTATTTAAATCATTAAATTTGACAAATTTTTCTAGAGAAGAACGAAAATTAAACATAATTTTAAAGGAACATGTTAAGTCAGGAGAAAAGAGTAAATGTTAGAAGTTATATACACGGAGACGAGTGTCCTCATATTTTAGTACCCGTGTTCATTGTTCGGAGGATTACAGAAGTTATATTGTGTATCAATTTAATTGCAAAGAAAGTGGATGTAATTCCTCTATTGTGGGATAACACCAACTAACCACCTTAGAACCCGAATTATGCACACAGTAATAAACCAAGTAAAATATGAAGCATTACACGACGGATCACAAATCCCCTCCTACAGCTGAAATTTCGCTAATGTTTTTAAAAATTTATTTTCAAGTTGGTAATTTTAACTATCTGCGCATATAGCAGAATCTCTTTTTTATTAAAAAACTTAAAGCCGGACATCAATGTGAAATTTAATGAAAGGAATGAATGCTTGAATGTTTTTTTGAATTTTGAAGGAGGTACCACTAGTATCCATGATAATAGTTGTATTTGCAAAGCAATGTAAGCTTTTTTTTTTTTTTGATTTTCATCAAAATTATTTTTTAAAGTTAAAATCAATGTAAAATAATTATTAAATTTTTTTATATTAAAGAAATATTTTGTAAACAAAATTATAAATAATAGTTAGGTAACCGTGATCATGCCTGAAGCATAGATTGCGAAATAAATTGGTATATAATATTTAGCTTAGGTTAGTAATTAATCTCGAATAGATCCTGAAAAAAAATTTCTTCTGAAAAAAAAGAACTATTTAGAAGAATTGAAAGAACTTGTAAAAAAAGTACGTTAAAATTGACGCTGATATAAATTTTCCTAAAATAATAATAATAATAATAATTATATATGTATATATATATATATATAGTACTATATATATTTCCGTCATATATCTTATATATATATATATATATATATATATATATATGGGTCAATCCATTTTTTCCGTACCGCTGATGGCCGCTCGATATTTTTTGAAAACTTTTATATTTTGCATGGCGTTAATGTTATCCCTGGCAAGTTCAAAACCACCATTCGTTTTTGTAGATTTACTCTGGTTGTAACAGGGTGAGCCAAAATGTTTGACCAGGTGGAGCAAAATTTATCACTTAATAGAGGTAACATTTTAAGTCATATGCTCCATATTGGTATTCTTATACAAATGTTCATAGCAGATGATTTGTTAGATACTTTAAGGTACATTGGCCTTTAATGTTTTTTTGGGGGGAAATAATATTTCACCATGAAATCCACAAATTTTGTTTTGAAGAAAAAAAAAAAAAAAAAAATTTGAAATTTCTCCGGAAAAAAAAAAAATGCTCGCTTAAAAATCGAAGAAATTTCCATTTTAGTGGGTGTATTATTAAAAGAAGGAAATTAAATTTAACGATATAAAATTTTGTGTGATGATACATACTAAAGTTATGGTTTAACTTAAATCTTATTAGAAGTTTGGGAAATATTTTTAAAAAAATGTACAGGGTGTCCAAAAACCAATTTTTCGGAAAATCGGTAACTTTTGAACCTTAATATCTCTGATGGGTAAGTGCTAAAAATTCTGAAATTTCACACATTATTTACTACTAACCATAGATGTTCTTCACCTGCAATATTGAACTTGGTATTTGCTGTGTTTTAAGAAATACAGCCATTTAAAAAATAGCCAAAAAAAAAAAAAAATTTAAGTTTGTATTATGATAGCATACGTAGGCCTACTCGTTAATATAAAGTACCTATAGTTAAAGTGTGTATGAATATTATTATTATTATTAGAAATTATTAAATTTTATTGTCATAATTTTTTTTTTTATCAAATTTTTATTTATTAGCAAAAAACAATGAAAATAAAATTCATCATTTTTGAAAAAATTCACGTTTGGAAAATGTCAATAAAATATAACTTAGACTTGTGTTTTCTATCCAAATTAATACAAAACATTATTAAAATCTACTTAACAATTTAAATTATAATTAAAATAAGTTTGGATAAACACAGACGTAATAATATTTATGACCGTTTCTCCCCGACAGCCACTGACCCGGTTTTTCCCGAATTCAATTTTTGAAAATGGAATTTTTTAAAAAAAATTTAAAAAATTTATTTCGATATTTATTATTTTCATTATTCTATAACATTAAGGAAACTCCAAATGTGAAAAAAAACTATTAAGTAAAGATGTAACTTAAAATTTCGATTTTTCATGATTCATTAAAAAAGAAACGGCGATTTTTGACCGATTTTCCCCCATTTTACGGTATATATATATATATATATTATATATATATATATATATATTATATATATATATATATATATATATATATATATATTATGATATATAATATAAAATATATATATATATATATATATTATATATATATATATTATAGTATATATATATAATATATATATGATATATATATATATATATATATATATATATATATATATCATATGATATATATACCGTATATTATATATATATAGTATATGTATACCTATATATATATATATTATATATATTATATTATATATATATATATATAATTATATATATTATATATATATTATATATATAATATATTATATATATATATGATTATAATATATATAATATATATATATAACATTAAACGTAGCACACACCAAACCATTTTTTTTAAGATAAAGGTTCCCGTATATATTTTTTTATTACAATCAACATGGTAAGAGCGACACAAGCACACTTCAAAATCTTAGCTTGCATAACTGAATTAATGTCGCGCTTTACATTAAATATTATTACGTCTGTGTTTGTCCAAACTAATTTTAAATATAATTTAAATGTTAAGTAGATTTTAATAATGTTATAGTATTAATTTGGATAGAAAAAAACAAGTCTAAGTTATATTTTATTGACATTTTCCAAACGTGAATTTTTTCCAAAATTATGGATTTTATTTTCATTGTTTTATGCCTAAATAAAAATTGAAAAAAAATTATGACAATAATTTTAAATAATTTCTAATATAATAATAATATTTACACAACTTTAAACAATATAGGTACTTTATATTACGAGTAGGCCTACGTATGCTATCATAATACAACTTAAAATTTTTTTTTTTTTTGCTTTTGATATGCTGTATTGTCTTTAAAAACAAGCAAATTACCAAATCAATATTGCAGGTGAAAGGAACATCTACTGGTAGTTAGATTGATAATGTCGTGGAAAATTCAGATTTTTCACTTACCCCATCAAGATATTAAGGTTCAAAGTTACCGATTTCCGAAAAATTGATTTTGGACAATGGGGAATTTTTTTTAAAAATATTTCCCCAAACTTCTAATAAGATTTAAGTTAACCATACTTTAGTATGTATCATCACACAAAATTTATCGTTAAATTAATTCCTTCTTTTAATAATACACCCACGAAAATGAAATTTCTTCGATTTTTTAACACAATTTTTCGGATTCATTTTCATGGTGAAATATTATTTTTCCCTAAAAAAAAACATGAAAGGCCAAATGTACCTTAAAGTATCCCTAACAAATCACTCTCTATGAAATTTGGTATAAGAATTACCAATATGGAGATATGACTTAAAATGTTACCTCTATTAAGTGATAAATTTGCTCCACCTGGTCAAAACATTTTGGCTCACCCTGTTACAACCAGAGTAAATCTACAAAAACGAATGGTGGTTTTGAACTTGCCAGGGATAACATTAACGCCATTCAAAATATAAAAGTTTTCAAAAATTATCGAGCGGCCAACTTCCATTATTTTGGTACGGAAAAAATGGATAGACCCTTTTTCCTATATCTTTTCTAAAGTGAAATTCGAAGATGGATTTATATATATATATATATATATATATATATATATATATATATATATATATATTATATATATAATATATATAAAATATATATATATATATATAGATATATAGAATATATATATATAAATTATATATATATATATATATATATAATATATATATATAGCTATTAGCCCAGGCCTAATGGTTCGGCCTTTCTGTTGATGCTGTGCATATCACACTCATTCTCCAGACAACATACATATACACATACTTATATATCCACACCCCTCTCTAGACAACATCTTACAGACATTCCCTATCCCTTATATCTATACGTGAAGGGAGAAAAAATTTCCCATATCGTATGTCCTGCGTGTCGTAGAAGACGACTAAGGGACGGTGGTAGTTAGGTTGCTGCCTATCTACCACTTATCTTTTTGCCAGGAATGCTAATGCTGGCTGAGAAGGTCGTGATCGCAGTAAGTGCCCTTCTATCCTTCGGCGAAAATGTTCATGAATCGTATCTGTATATGAAATGTCAGTGGAATAAAAGTGAGGAGAAGTGATGGATGTATTTAGAAAGGCAAATTTGATTTGCTCTCTGTGACCTGAAACAAAGATGAAAGGAAAACTGTGAAAATGAGTGGTGTGTGGTGAAATGTGTGTTTGTGTTGCTGTGGAAATTAATGAGAGGGGGATAGAAAGGATTTTGCAATTCTGATGAGTTAATTGTGGTAGAGAGCTATGTTAGATTTTATGTGTGTGAGTCTAGAATTCTAAAGGTTAATTTAAGTTTGAAAAGTCAAAATTTGTGTGGTTGTGACATATGATCCATATGAGGGTAATCTTTGAAGAGAGTACGATTTTCTGGAATATTCTGAATGATGTTTAGGATGGGTAAAATGGGAGATTCAGTTCATTTGAAACATATCTGCCCATTCAAGATTTTTTTTTTTACAGTTGTCACCACCACTCACGGCAGAGCCCTATTCAAGGAGGGGGTGGAGTACTCTCAAAAGTTCACCCTTAGCGCAAATTACGCATATGATCAGAGCACAGACGCTGACTTTAAAGTGAGGAGATTAAATTTAGTAGGAAATACAGAAGATGGAAGAGAATCCACAGAACAGAGGCTGGAAAGAAGGAAGCACCATAGCAAACTAGTCTGAGTTACCAATGTCAACACAATACTCATGTGCAGATACAGCACCCTTTTTGCTACGAAGGCGTCGTAAAGGTGGTGTTACGCCAGTTGAAAAGTTCCCTCGCAGCACTTGCCGCTGCGGGACCTATAGGATAGAGATAAAAGCACCAACATCCGTTCGGCAAAGATAGAGGTCAGTGAACGGAAAGTACAGAACAGTTTATAAGCCTTTTTGCCGTTGACTCGACCAGTCCAAAAGCCGGGTGAAACTAGAGCCCCCCCCCAGATATGAGAGCAGACTCCATACATGGCGGATGAGACCCTTGTATAGCTGGAGCAACTTAGAAAAGAGGAAAGTCTCACAGTCTAAACAGAATCCATCTTGAGCCGCCCTAGCAAAAACCGTTGTGATGTTGAGGTTTCCAAGACATTTTTTTTGTTCATGCTAAGTCCAAGGAGTATTTATATTGTCAACAGGAGAGACGACAGAACGCTCGAAAGAGATAAGAACGTTGCGAAGTATTTGGAGCAAAGAGATTTGTTAGAAGGTTGGGTTTCTTTTTAAAAAGAATTGAATTTTCACAAAGTTATTTCTATCCAACAGCGAGAATAAAAATCGCCGAAAGATAAACGAGAGCAATAGAAGTAAAGACGGGCCGTAGAATTGATTACGCAGTTAAAGAATGAAGGGTTCTCGAAATCATCGGAATACGACGTGGATAGAGTGTTAGAGGGCAGGCTGAGAAGATCATTAATTGAAATGTAGGAATAAAGTAGGTGAGAATAAGACAGAACCCTCTCCATGAGGGAACACCATATGACAGAAAAGAAGAGAAACGCCCCGATCAACAACAGCCGATATTTGAGCGATTTGAAGAAAAAGCTAGACATAAGTAAGGAAAGAGAGAAGGAGGAAACCAAAGGAGGGGAACTTGGAGAGCAGTGACGCGTGCCATACTCGGTCAAATGCCTTGGATATGTCAAGCGCCACCACGCAAGTCTCCCGGTAGTTCCTAAGAGCGAAAAAACCATAAATCGTTAGATAGTAATGTATATCGCCAGTAGACTTCGTGCAACAAGAGCCGTACTGGCGATCGGAATGAGTTTCCAGATGATCTAAGAAGTGAGTTGAGAAGGGTTTCAAAGATCTTAGATAGAATATAAGTGAGAGCTACAGGGCGATAGTTAGAAGGATCAGAGCGGCTTCCTTTTTCGGAATAGGTTGGACATGTGAGAGCTTCCAACACTGAGGGAAAGTGCTAGTATTGAGATATAGAATATAGTTGAGCGAGGGCCGAAGAGATTAGCCTTTTCAGTTTGAGGGGAATTAGCAACACAATGATCAGATCGAATAAGAGGAGAAAGGCAGATTTACAGAAGTTCTAGAGATAAAATTTGTCAGTAGGAGAAACCAGGAGGTTGCGTACTTTCCTTTATGAAGCCCGCTTTGCTTTCGTCGAAGAGTATCCCGGCAACATTTCTAGCTGAATGAAAATTAGCAGAGTGATAGGAGAATGTTGAAACTTTTTCCCACCCCCGATTAGGCACTGTCTCTAGCCTTGAAATGGCCAGAGAACAAGCACGATCGAAACCATGGATTATGAGAAAGAAAGATTTAGTTTTAGAAGAATGAACGGGGAAGGAAAGATTTAGTTGAAGAAGAATGAACCTGCTCATCCCTCGGACGATTACAGCTCCATCCTTCTCTTTTATGTCTTTATACATCCGTCATTATTCCTTACTGAGGTAGCCAATTTCTTATCATCTGCAAACTTGGAAAAATTTACATTTAAGTCCCTGGTCTAAAATATTTTATACATGTATGAGAACAGGCCACTTGACCTAAAGAAATTGTGAGCATCCACAAATATGTTTCCTGTATTCTTTTATAGATACTTGTCATTGTTTATTAAACTTTATTATTATTATTATTATTATTATTATTATTATTATTTATTATTATTATTATTATTATTATTATTATTGAGACTTAAGGAATCAAAAATTTTGATCGTGTTATAATTATAATTATAATTATAATTATAAATATTATTATTATTATTATTATAATTATTATTATTATATTATTATTATTATTATTATTATAATTTATTTATTATTTAATATATTAAGGAATCAAAAATTTGATCGCTAAAAATTTCGGGAGGTTGAACCCCTGACCCCCCTGTCTACAAGCCTTATATAATATATATATATATATTATATATATTATATTATTAATAATTATATAATATATATATATATTTAATATAGTATCATATATAATATATATTCATATATTAGTGAGGTATATATATATATATAAAAATAGTATATATATAAAATATATATATATATATATAGATATACTATATATTGGACCAAAGGTACTTAACGCCCACACGAACGGCGAGCTCGATTCAAAAAAAAAATTTCCACGTGTAGCATCTGATGATACATAATAGATGTTCAGGTCGAAATATTTTTTTTTTTTTTTACCTGTTTTTAAGGGCGAAATTATATATATATATAATATAATATATATATATAATTATATATATAATATATATATATAGATATATATAATATATAGTATATATATATACTACTATATATAATAATATATATATATATATATATATATATATAATATAATTATATATATATATATATATATTAATTTAGTAAGTATTACACGCCAATGTAGGGGGCTTCGAGCCGACGGGGAACACAGCGGGGACGTTTTCCATACCCCGTACCGGGAGTGCGGAGAACCCCCCGCGACCAACCCAAATACCAAAGCAGCGGGGGGGACGGTTCCGGAGAGCCCTCCCTGGAGGGGGGGAAATAGTCCTACCCCTTAGTTCCCCGAAGCCGAGAGAACAAAAGACTCCTGCCATCGGCTGCGGTATACCCTTGGGCGCTATTCTGAGCAAAAAAACAAAAACAAACTATACTAGAAAATCTATTTATTTTAACGAGTAACGTATAAAGGTCTTAAATAGGCTTTCTCCTCATTTACTATAATTATTAACAAAATTTTTTCTTTTTTTTTTTTACATTTTCGCACTAAAATTTACCACGATTCCCAAAATGTATTCTTTTTCGCTGTAGCTATTGTAGTGTTCGAGCATATGATTTTTTTTCTTTTTTTTTTTTTACAATTCGCCCCTAAAACGTCTATTTATGTATCATAGAGCCTACCTGTGAAAATTTTTTTTTTATCTGAGCTCCCGTTCTGTGTGGGCGTTATGTAACTTTTACCTATATATATAATATATATATATATATATATATATATATATATATATATATATATATATATATATATATATATATATATATATATATATATATATATATATATATATATATAATATATATATATATATATATATTATATATATATATATATATATATATATAGATATATATATAGGGTTTGAAAAAAAACATGTTTTTTTTTAAAAAACCCAAAAAAAACCATTGTTTTTTTTTTAAATAACCAAAAAAAAAACATGTTTTTTGTTTTTTGGTTTTTTTTTTATGCTATTTAGATGGTTTTAATGTAGGGTTTTTATGGTTTTAATTAGAATTTTAAGGCAAAATATTCACTTACTGGGAAAAACTGTTAATACCCACATGCTGCTAACACATATTTGTAAAATTCTTAATTAAAAATTTTTCTTTAGGATTCGTTAAAAGTTTCCAAAATTTTTTTTTTGATTTTGAACTGGAGAAAAAAACTTGGTATAAAATTATTATATTTTTTTGTTTTACATTTAAACTCATAAAGTAAAAAATAAGAGGGGATATTATAAT
>JABUQX010094834.1:32500-37500 GCA_015478945.1 Trachelipus rathkii | reverse complement strand
GCGACGCAAAGCCCCCCAATCGGGGTGCCAGAAAAAACGCATAGGGCAGGATGGAGCTGTTGGAGAGAAAGTATTAAAGTTAAGAAATATAAGGTTGTGGTCAGATACCAATAGGAGCGAAGGTAGTGTATTTATAGAGAGAAGGACTAGTGGTGAAACACATAGGTCAAGTGTGTTCAAGAATTGGTTAGGACGATCCGGAATGTGTGTAGGTTCTTTGATTAGTTGCTCCAGATCGTTAAGAATGCTGAATGATTCGGCCTCCTCCCCACCTAAATCAGTATGAGAGACCCAACCACCAGTGTTGTGTAACATTGAAAATCCCCTAAATGAGACCTCAGTATTTTGGATGAGAAGATATTAACCGTCTAGTGCGAGGTATCAGGTATGCAAAGAAAGAGTGAAAATCTGTTTTGTTAGGAGAACAGTAGCAAAAGCACAAGATATGTGTAGTAGAAAGGAAGAAAAGATTTTGTTGAGCCACATGAGCATCCGAAGTTACAACTAACTAACACTACTACTACTAACTACTAGACGACAATTACTACTACTACTACTACTACTACTACTACGATGACAATTACAACTACTACTACTACTACTACTACCCCCTGATTGTTATTACAACTACTACTACTACTACTACTACTACTACTACTTACTAACTACCTACTACTACGACTACTACACGACGGTTCATAGCCCTTATCGTTATTATATTATTATTATTATTATTATTATTATTATTATTATTATTACTATCTATTATTATCATCCATCCAACCCCCCTTAAGCCCTAACCCGCTTGTATATTCACATGTACTTGTGCGCGCCGTAGGCTAGCGCACACGAGCGTTCGTTGATGATGCTGTCATCAACGCATGGGAGTTGTTTATTATTCACGTCTACATTAATGCGTATACACCCCCCTCACCCACCTTCGTTATTATTATTATTATTATTATTATATTAATTATATTAATTAATTATTATATTATTATTATTATTATGTAATATATTTCTGAGAGAGAGAGAGACGAGAGAGAGAGAGAGGGAGAGAGAGACATATAATATATATTATATAAACATCTATATAATATTTTATATAATTATAGATATATATATATATATATATATATATATATATATTATATAATAATATATAATATATAGTATATATAGATATATATAAGTATTAGAAATACCTACTGGAATTACCTTGATATCGGCAACGATGCTCATAGCGACGGTTGCCATACTTTTAAATATATATAATTATATATAAATATATAATATATATATATATATATAATATATATATATTATATAATATATATTATATAATATAATATATTATATATATATATATAGGCATTTGATATTATTTTTAACGGAGCTTCGTTCGTATGTACGTATAGCTGAAATGAATGCGTGACGTCATACTGTGACGTGGGTTTGCGTAACTGACGTATCTCTGACGTCACACTGCGTATGTTAAGTATATGTGGGAATAAATATATAAATATATATAAAAATATATATATATAATATATATATATAATATATAAATATATATATATATTATATATATAATATATATTAATATATATTATATAATTATATATAATATATATATATATATATATATATATATATATTATATGATTATATATATATATACTATATATATATATATATATATATATTATATAGTAATATATATATATATATATATATATATATATACTATATATATTATTGGTCTGTTTCGCATGTGTTTGAATAATCTGGCAATAATATGGGAAATGATATATATGAAAGCAACATGGCAGTTTAATAAATAAACTATGCTAAATAATTTAGATTTAGTTTGAAGGTATCGTCTTTATGTTAACATGTCTATAAAAAGTGCGGTGTATAATGACTTATAATGTCAAATTTTCGTCCTATAAAGAATTATATTGGTGACGAAAGTACTTATTTGGCTTTTTTCTGCAATTATAACAAGTTAATCGAGAAACAAAAACATGTTATAGCACTGTGATATTCGATTGTCAGTTAAATCTAAACAAGGACAGAAATCTAACTTTATTGTAAAAGGATTCAAATCGTTATTTTTCTGCTACCTGAAAAAAATTCCTGGCTGCTTATTTTTTAGGTTAAGTCACTAATTCCTAAGAGAGGAAGGAAAAGAGAACATCTAGTCGGCTATTTAGCAAAATTTCAATTTCTCAAAAAGTATACAAGAGATCAACGTTTTGAAATTTTTTTTGAAGCCGTACAAAAATTTCAAACTTGTTGAGGTAATATATATATATATTATATAATTATATAATCAATATATATATATAATAATATATATATATATATATAATATAATATCTATATTATATATATACTAATATATAATAATATATATATATATTATATGGCTTAATTTTTACATTTCGGCACAGTGGATCAGTAAAAAGTTTAGGGATACTTTTAAGGCAGAGTGAGTCAACGAGCCCCCTAAAATGGGAGTATTTACCCTTTTTAGGGGCTCGAGCCCGATGGGGGGATCGGAGGGGGGACGTTTCAAACCCCGGAGGGGATGGTCGGAGGAACCCTCGCGCGCCACCCAAAGACCAAAGAGCGGGGGTTCCCGAGACCCCCCGGAGGGGGGGGATTAGTCCCCCCCCGTAGTCCACCTGAGGCCGAGAGACCCCGACTCCTGTTATCGGTGCGGTATACCCGCGTGGGTCATTCGTTAGTGATATACCCCAAAAAACAATAAATCCCAAATGAGTCTTTGGGACATTTATTCCAATCAATCTATTCGTACTCTATAAATCTCAAAACAATTTGGGACATTTGATTTACTATATATATATATAATAATATATATATATATATATAATATATAATATATATATATTATATATTATAATATATATATATATATATATATATATATATATATATATATATATATATATATTTCTGACGACAAGCGTAATGTACGCAACTTCTGACGTCACAGTCAAACGTGACCCATGAAGAGTCTGACGTTGGACTATGACGTCACGCGCTTCAGGTATATCTACATACGAACGAAGCTCCTTTGGAATGTAAATCTTTCCCTATATTATATATATATATTTCGTAGTAAAATACGTTGAAAAAGAGTTATGCGAAGACTTAGCCGTGTCTCTATGGGATGGAAAGAAAATCCTTATTTTTTAGTTTTTTTTATTGTATTTTTTATTTATTTATTTTAATTTTTTCAGTTATAATGCATCTATTGCATTGGTTTCAATCGCAGGATTTCAGCAGATGCACCTGCAAAAAGTAAAATATGCATTGCATTTAATTAAAATTACGTTTGATACATCTTGAGTGAAAACAATTCCTACATTTTATAAGCGAATGGATAGCAGCTACCTCTCCACAGAAGATCAATTCGATTTCACCTATTTTGTTGTTTGTCTAATGGGACTTTTACAATGGTATACTGTGTTACCTCGCCACTGTCATTTCAAGTTTTTAGATTAGATATTTAACATTTAACGTATTATACAGATGTGTATAATTAAAAAATTAATTTCAAAGTTTTATTTAATAATTAATACGAAATCCGAGTGAGATGTTCTTATTTTTTAAAAGACTTTCAATGCGAATGGAACCTATGAGAGGAGAGAGATATGAGGAGAGAGAATAATAAAAATTAATAGTAGAATGAGAGAGAGAGAGAGAGAGAGAGAGAGAGATGAGAGAAAGAGAGAGAGAGAGAGAGAGAGAGAGAGAGAGGAGATATAAAATTGTTAAAAAAGCATAAAATATAACAAATATATAAGAAACATATATATATATATATATATATAGTATTGAAATATCTACTGAATATCCTTGATTACGGCAACGAGTCTCATAAGCGATCGGTGTTGCCAACTTTAAATATGATTTAAATTATATATTTTAAATTACTATTGAAATCTATATATATATATATTATATATCTTATATATATATATATATATATATATATATATATATATATATATTTCGTAGTAAATACGTTGAAAAAGTATGGAAGACTTAGCCGTGTCTCTATGGGAGGAAAGAAAATTCCTTATTTTTTAGTTTTATTTATTTATTTTTATTTTATTTTTTTTCCAGTTAAATGCATCTATTGCATTGGTTTTCAACGCAGGATTCAGCAGAGGCACTGCAAAAAGTAAAATATGCAATTGCATTTAATAAATTACGTTGATACATCTTGAGTGAAACAATTCTACATTTTATAAGCGAATGGAAGAGCTACCCTCCACAAAAAGACAATCGGATTCACCATTTTCTCTAATGGGACTTTTAAATGGTATACTGTGTTACCTCGCCACTGTCATTTCACGTTTTTAATTAGATATTAACATTTATGTATTATACAGATGTGATAATTAAAAAAATTATTTCAAAGTTTATTTAAAAATAATTACGAAATCCGAGTGAGATGTCGTTATTTTCTAAAAGACTTTCAACGATGGATACCTATGAGAGAGAGAGAGAGAGAGAGAGAGAGAGAGAGAGAGAGAGAGAGAGAAGAGAGAGAGAGAGAGAAAGAGAGAGAGAGAGAAGAGAGAAAATATATATATATATATATATATATATAATATAATATATATATAATAATATAATATATAGAGATATATATATATATATATATAATATATATATATATAAGTATGGAAATATCCTACTGAATACCTTGATACGGCAACGATCTCATAGCGATGTGGTTGCCAACTTTTAAATTATATATATATATATATATATATATATATATATATATATATATAATATATTTTTTTTTATATAATATTATAATATATATATATATAATATATATTATATATATATATATATATATATATATATAATATATATATAATATATTATATATATATACTAATATTTTCGTAGTAAAATACGTGAAAAAGTATGGAAGACTTAGCCCGTGTCTC
>JABUQX010094834.1:22500-27500 GCA_015478945.1 Trachelipus rathkii | reverse complement strand
ACTTTTTGAGGTAGATTCCCGTTAACAATGTTTGGAATGCTGATGCTTGATAATCCGTGAGTGAAGTTAAATACTTTGGTTTCTACTCTCCTGATTGGATACTTGGCTGTGGTTGTTAAAAGCGACTTCTCAATTTCCAAATGCCTTTGGGGAAATAACTTCACCTTTCTAACATAGAGAAAAGCTTCTAGCAGTTTGAAAACAGGTTCTGGACATGCAGTTGTAGCAGTAGGATTACTTTTTATTTTAAGTGCGAATTTCGGACTTGAACGGGATAAGCGGATTCTAGCATCTACAGATGGAAGAATAAGTCTTTCCTGAGAGAATATATCACCATTTAAACGGCCATAGAATTCATAAGTGTTATTCACGACTTTGGCCGCTTTATCTACATGTGCAGCCTCATCTTTGAAGCTGTAAAAACCACACGATTGAAGATGAGACTGCTTAGCATCATCAGAAAAGTTCAGTAGATGTTCTATGTAGCTTCTATAAGGATAACTAGCTGCTGAAGTGCCAAGCGAAGTTTCATTAAGATAAACATCAATCTGGTTAAAACAAGTATATTAGGCAAGTTTGACCTCTGTAATACACTTATGTGGATCGGTCACCTGACGGAAGATCTGTACCCATCAGGCATCGTCATTCGTTTTAAAATATAGAAAATACATTAGATGATCTAGATATTGTCTGAGGTACCTGAATATTGAAACTCTAGAGGTACGTCATGCTGGTTATTGAGTGGTGTGGGATTAATGCCTGATGAAAGTTGGTATCGCTCACGGCTAAGTCTGAGTAGGGTTCAATCGAGAAGAGATCCAGCTCGCTCTTGAGGCAGTCTGGGCTATGCAGGATGAGAAATGCATCTTGTCGTGTGGTGTTAGGGTGAATAATGAACAAAGCCTCAGATGTGACCCCCTTATATACATGGTAACCGAAAGACGAAGTTGAAGATACCATATAGTAGTTAAATGGTAAATACATCAGTACGTTTTGTAGATTTGAGCCTTTTAGCCTTAGGGCTTTTCCGGGTTGTGATTTTCTTATGACCTTTCTTCTTCTTCAGAGCTCTCTTAGTCTTAGGCTTTTTCCTATTTGGGACATTCCTGCGACCTTTAACTTTAGCCCTGCCCTGCCCTGTCATTTTACGTCTTATTTTGCGCTTAACGTCATCGAGCATCTCGTCAGAGACTCAGCAATCCGCTTTTTTTAATGAAGCCGAGATTGCTCTGTCGCAGGATTTTTAATTGTGTGCAGGCCTGTTCTTATAGCTTTTTTACCTAAATATTCACCCCCTCTTCTAAATACGGGGATGGCACTTCGCAGTAACTTAGTGAAAAATCCTCCAAGACCGTATCCTCTTTGGGATCTCGATCCAATGAATACTCTTTCCATGATTATTACTAATGTAACTGGAGCTTCTTTCCTATACTGTCTTTACACTGCAAGAGTGTATCAATGAATGAAAAAATGCAGTTGATTATGTCCCTTATATATCCTGCAGAGGCGTCTATTTCTTGAATGAACTCAAGTAGCATATAGATGAGATTTTCAATTCTGGTTAAAAAATGATCCATCATTTTATAGCTGATGCGGACGTTTTTTTCTAATGTGGACTTTGCAGCATCAATGTGCCACTTGTAAATGGGTATGGCCGTCCTTCCACGTCCTTTATATGTACTCTTATAGATCCGATCAATGACCTGTTCAGCGAGAGATAGTGGACATTAGGGAATGTTATTACCTTACTCTCTTGAGGAAAATAAACTACCCTTAACAGAGGAGCTGTAGTGTCGCCCACATATTGGTGTTCCACTATATCAGTGTACACGTACGCCATCCCAGGATGTTTGAGCATCTCGGTATAATGTAATACCCTGTCTTGCTCGTCGATTAATTCTTCCTTGGTTATATGTTCGTTTTCTACTGTTTTCATAACCCTTTTCAGCATAGTAGGTACATCATGCAGGACATCTAACCATCCTTTACGTTCATGAACGTGTTTCCGTTGCCAAGACGATCTCCTGAGGAAAAACACATCAATATCTCTAAGGTTAATGCCAGCCGTCGATCTCAAAGTAATTAATACTTCATCATCAGAGGGATGAATATCTGTGTTGTAAATTAGATCTCTACACATATTACTAGTCGCTAAAAGCGTATTTAAATAACTGAACATTGCAGGAACTGACTTAAAATAGGATTTCCTCAATACAATTCTTTCATAAAAGTATTCTCTTGTGCCCATAGTAACGCGGTTTAGAGCACCTGTGTTCTTCACATCCAATATAGTTTCAACACAATCTACACTTCTGTAAACATTCATCCAATAAAGATTATGCGGAACATTTTCCACATCTGTATTTAATATCACTTCACACAACCCTACTTCATAAACGTCTCTTTCAATGTCAATAGGGTTCAGTAACTCGGTCGTGAAGTCTGAGAGTTTATTATCAGGATGTAGATTCATCGAGGCCGATGAAGGCAGAGTTAAATAGAAGTGATCTGTACTCGCCATGGCCACAATGAATACTGATTAATGATTCTTAATTTCACTTGCTTTTATATACGAGTTAAACTTGTCAGGATAACCCATCCATTTAACCAAGTACTGTTTATTTCGACCCTTTCCTTTCGAGCCTAATATCTTTTCAATTTTATACACATTACTTTCAGGATTGAAGCGTATTTTTTGTATTTCCTGTTTATAAAATCCGCCTTTTATCTTTTCACCGTCTAAATCCTCCAAATAATATAATTTTAAAGCCGTCATAAGGGAAGTCTCGAATATTGTGAACTTTGAAAACCTCTGTAGACCACCCTGATTCATAGCCTTTCCTAAACCTTTCCGCCTCTCTGGAAACTCGTACATAATCACCTAGGCATACACCTGAATTATCCTTAATTTTCCTGGCTCTTCGTTGTGGCTGAGGCAGCATCGCAGGCTTTATTTTCGACATTTCTAGAGAGGTAGATTTTATAGTTCTGTGAAACGATCTATTATAAGAATGAGCAAGGTCTTGTAGTATGTCGATATACTTAAAAGTATTCATACGGGTGAAGTACCGATGCATTTTCTCCTTGATAGTTCGCTGTACTCTTTCAACTATAGCTGCTTTATTCACTGAGAATGTATTGTAATACCCCCTGTTGCTCTTTAACTAATTCTTGAAATTCTCGACCTAGAAACTCAGTGCCTTGGTCCGTCCACAGCATTCTCGGCCATCGCCTGTCACCCTCTATAATTTCTCTCAAGGCCTCAGATACAGAACCTGACTTTTTATCTTTTAAAGGTTTTAACCATAAATATCTAGAATACACATCAATGGTAAAAAGTATGTACTGATACCCATCGTTGTACGAGCTGTATTTAACCATTTCGGATAAATCCAACTGCCATACGCTATCGAGACAGGGGGCTATGGTTTTCCGGGTAGGAAATTTTCTGCGAACAGGCTTATGTAGAGTGAAAGCCTCCTCACCCTCTAAATATGCTTTCAACTCTTTCCGCCCAATGTCCGGAAACCTCGAGGCAAACCTTGTGAATCCACCATAGCTATTAGGCTCCTTCACATCGTAATAATACTTTATCAACCCCCCCCTTAGCCTCCATGGTGTCTACTTGACATAAGTAAAAACATATATATATTATATATATATAATAATATATATGATATATATATATAATAATATATATAATATATATATATATATTATATATATATATAATATTAATATATATATATGAGCAGCTAAAAGGAACAATATAAAACATAGTGTTTCAATATGATTGAAATTATTTATTCACAAGTTGAGAAAAAGATAGATCATGAACAAATCTGTATATATAATATATTATATATATATATATATATATATATATATATATATATATATATATATATATATATATATATATATATATATATATAATATATATAATATATATATATAATATATATATAATATATATATATACTTATATAATATATATATAGTATAATATATATATATATATATATATATAATTGAATTAATAATATTAATAACATCATAGCGTAACTATGAATTAATCCATTTAAGACCGGGGCACGGCTTTTTTCTTACTCTTCCTTTAACCACCCGTTTGAATTTATCTGAAGCGTAGGACATGCCTGAAGGACTAGAATCGGGTCTTGGTGTTTTAGGAATATCATCCAAGTCTGCTAATCTGCGTGTGTTCAAGATTAAAGAGCGGGGAAAATTTATAGTCTGAAGCTCTTGCTTGATTGTAGGCCAACCTGTTACAGCCCCCTTCTTCCAGTCGCGCGAGAGATCAGCTATTAAATCCACAATGTTTGACCCTTTAACTATCTCATCATCAATAATGATTTGACCTAGCTCATTCCAAGTTATTTGTTCTTTTAAAATATTATAGAGAGTTAGCCCTGATTTGCGAGCCCTGGTTGGCAAGCTCTCCTCTAGGATATTTCTTAAGTTGTCTTCGATCTTCATCTCAGGTTTTACTTCTTGTGGCAAAATTGTTTCCTCTCCGTCAGACTTATTTAGTGTACCCTTTAGATGCAAATCCTTAAGGCTTAATAATTTCTGCATTGCATCCTGGTATAAGATACGCTTCTCATGGATGTTAATGTCTGAATTTAATATCCGGTAAACCTCTTTCTCGTAATTGTTTATCTGCTCAACTTTAGGGTCGAACAAGCTGTAAGGTAGAGTTTGCTGATGAATTTGTGCAGCAGTCAAAGGTTGTTGGTTCTCTCGAGAGAAATGATGATGATGATGATTGGGGGGTGGAAATTGCAGTGAGGACGGCACTGCGTAAGGGTGTGATTGTGTAGGCTGAGTATGGGTTCTCTGCAACGATGAAGTAGTATTACACTTCATTTTCTCATACTCGTTAAACGGTAATACAGCGACCTTCTTCATTATGAAGATATCCACTTGGTAATCAGAGGAGCAATAACTGAGAAAAGTAGAGGCAGGAATACACCCCCCCC
>JABUQX010094834.1:12500-17500 GCA_015478945.1 Trachelipus rathkii | reverse complement strand
TCGATCAAGTTCATGAGCGCTTTTGACCCCTTCAAATATTTGCTTATAGTTAGGTTCAATTGTAGTTTCCTCCCTTTTGTAGATTGAAGTTGTGGGCTGTTTTAATAAGGAACGACTCTATTAATTTTCTTCTGGCTGTGTTTTGTATATTTTTGACAATGACTGGTGATTTTATATCAATAGTGTGGTTAAAATTTTGCCTATGACGTACTAATGATGAATGTTGTTTATCGTAGTCCAGATCATATTTATGTTGATTGAACCTGGTTTTAAAGTTATTGGTTTCTCCTATGTAATTTTTTTCACAGTTCTTGCATTTTATTTTGTATATTCCGGAATTTTTAACTTGATTGATATTATTAGGTTTTAGTGCATATTTAAGTATTATATTATTTGATTTAACAGTCTGTATTGTATTCGGTAAATATTCTTTGATAACTCTTTTTGGTATATTGGGAATTGGTAGTATATTCTTGAATTGGTTTTTGGTAGGGTTTAATTTTAGAAATTTAGCTTTTGCATTTCGTAAAGATTTGTTTATGATACCATCAGGATATTTTAATCTATGGAAGTTATTTTTAATAGTTTTAATTTCTTTATCCAGGTTATTCGGGCTGCAAATTTTGTAGGCTCTAAGAAACAAGTTGCTCAAGACAGCTGATTTTGTGGATATATCATGACTCGAGAACCAATGGATGTAAGATGGATTTGTTGTAGATATATATAAATATAAACTTGGAGGTTGATCTATTATTCCAGGTTATTAGTATTAAAAAGTTTATTTTTATTATTTGGTTGCTTTTTCATTGGTGAATTTTAATATCATTATGAAATTATTAAATAAAATTAAGACGTGTCGGTGTTTTGGTATTCTCGGGATTAATGCAAAATGTCATCGACATAACCGTATCCAGATTATGGTAGGAAATTGTTGGGGAAATATGATATTTTTTCTAATAGCTCATAAAAAGTGGTTGCTGATAATTGGAGATATGTGATGAAACCGCATTTTCTAGACAGAAATCTGCTTAAAATATTTGTCCTTGAAAAGTGAAGTAAGCATGTTGTAAAGTAAGGTTTATTAGTTTTTTAATGGTATCAAAGCTCGGTTGTATTTGGATATTTTGTTCATTTATATGTCGTTCCAGCAGTTCTAGGGTATAATCTACAGGTACATAAGTGAATAACGACACAACGTCGAAACTCACCACTTCAAAGTTGGAAAAGTTTTCATTTTTGATTTTATCGATGAAATGTTCGGAGTTCTTTAAGTGGGAGGTAGAAATGTTTCCATGAAATCTCTTTAGTTTTGAAGCCAGCCATTTTGAAAGATTATTACCTCAAAGGACTTTTTAGAAAAGGCATACAATATATATTATAATATATATATATATATATTATATATATAATATATATATAATAATATATATATATATATATATATATATATAAATATATATATATATATATATATATATATTAATAATATATATATTTATAACGATATGGAAATCTATATGACGATAATCGTCACCTGCCAACTCTTACCAGGCCACCAAAACAAGGCGGAACAGCCTTTATGACAGCCTGGTGGTCCTTAACAAAGTACTGGTTGAGTAGAAAGAGGAACTGAACAGATGCATGATCCAATAGAGAAATCTTCCAGTGTTTGTTCAGACAGACATTGACTTATGTCAAGAATATGCCTAGGTATTAGTAAACTAAATATTAGTCTAGACGTTATTTATTCTTATTTCCTTTTTACTTTTTAAGCTAATGCAGAGTAATGGCTTCATTTTAAAACTAGTTTAAGATAATAATTTCTTTTTTCATATCAAGGTCATGGCACTAGTCGCCGTTGCACTGGATTCAAATTCAAGGGAGAAAACAGTGCTCTTTCTGCCTGATCCACCCCTCATCTGTGACTCAAAAAAAAAGCTGATTTGACTTGAAGACCAATGCCCAATCTCCAGTTCTCGGACCCCTCTGGTTAATACCTCCCTTGACGGCCATAGACAATAGGTCTCCAAGCATCTTTGAAAGATGAGGAGTACTTCTGGCCACTGTCCCTTCCACCCAAGTTTCGCCTGATGTGGTGAGGGCTTTTGAAGAAACAATGGCGAAAAAGGAGGTCAAGGCCCTAATGGAGAAGAAGGTGGAAGAGTTTTTGCGGCGTACCGAAACTCGAGAACGCCAACAGTACCAGCAGCAACGAGGGAGAGGAAATGGAAGAGAAGGCTACTACTCCAAGCATCTTGATGTGAGATACACTAAACGAACTCAGGTCAACCTATAAAGATCAATCAAGAGTAGAGCGCTCTCATTGTAATAAGTTGGGCTGGCAGTGCGAAATCGTCAGACAAGCCTGCAGACCTAGCTTTTAACAATGAGAAGGGGCTCATTGATCTCTTTATAAGGTACATTACTGGAATGCCGTCCTGCGCGCTGCGGTGGAGCAATTGTTCTCCCTTGGCAAAGATATCTACAGAGCCAAGAGGAATTCTCTGTCAGATGAAAACTTTAATATGCTCATGTTTATGAAGGGGAACACACAAATGCTGCAGAAGGCCAGAACCTAGTATTTATTTTTATATTGATAAATTATAATTAACTAATTCTTGATTTCATTTTAAATCCTTTATTAACAACCCTTATCTTTGGCTTTTTACATACATTATAGAATCTATAACATCGAGAATAAATTAGAAAATAAAATTTTATTATAAAAACACTGAGAACACTGAGAAACAAAGGGAAAAAAATTAAATTTATTTAATAAGATATCCAAAGTTTTAAAAGTTATATAAAGCAAGTAGCAACATTCCCATATTTTCTGGGTATATGTCGGTAAAGAAAACTGAAAATTTTATATTATAATCTATAAAATAGGTGAAAAGAAGATGAAATAAATTTATTTTTAACATTTTCTTAAAAACTAAAGTCAAGTTGTGTTTTTTTTTAAAACATTTTAGTGAAATAATTAAGGTCCTAAAAAATTTTTGGGATATCGATTTATCGGTTATAGCGCCTTATCGGCCGAAATTTTTATCACGATTATCGGATACAAAGTATGATGATAAGGTTTTTTCGTTATCGATTTATCGGTTATCGCGATAACAACATTTTCGTTATTGTGCCACCTATATATATATATAATATATATATAATATATTATTATATATATATATATATATATATAATATATATATTAAAGATTTCACCAATAAATATTTATAATTTATTATACTCTATATATATGATATATATATATATAAGGAAAAAATGTACATGATAAATGCTAAAATGTGTAATATAAAGGTTTTTCATATAACGAATTTGAATAAATAAATTTGAGACGACGCATCTAACCCACCAAATTTTTAAGCAGCGCAAAGAAAATTCATTACAACTAAAAGTAAAAAGGAATTCTTTTAAAACGTTTCTTTAAATTATTTTTCAACGAATTTATTATTTGGAAAGAGGAAATGGAATTTTTCATTTTTCATTTATTTTAAATTTTCTACCTATTTTCGTGGAAAAAATTTTTGTAGACATCTTATTTCAAATATATATATATATATTATATAAGTACATATAAATAAATAAATATAATATATTATTAATATAATATATATAATATATATATAATATATATATATATATATATATATATATATAATATATACGAGAAAAGGGTGATCTAGGAATATTGTGACACCACAGCAGGCTGAGCCCAGAGATTCGTCAGAAAGAAAGTATCGAAGTTAAAGGCGTTTTTGATTTGGCAAGAAATTCTTCTAAAGCGGAAGAACAGATTCTTCACTTTCCCATTTGATTTGTCAATATTCTTTCAAACGGAAGGAAATTTCCTAGCGAAATCGGGAATTTTTCTTCCATACGCAAGGTTGCTATTTTTCGATCTTTCGTTCTTGAGTTTTTATTCTTGAGTTTGGTGACGTCACATGAAATCGTAAAAAAAATTTTTTTTAATGTTTTCAAGTTTTCGAACCACTATTTTATCTTCGAAATATATTAATTATGTTATTTCCCAAAGAACTGGTGAAATATAATTATAAAAAAATTACAAAATTGAGAAATTTTATTTTATTGTTGCTGTGACGTCACTCCTCTAAGTGATCATGTTTCAAACATGGTTGTTTATATAAATATATTTATATATATATATATATATAATATATATATATATATATTATATAATATATATATAATTTTTATATATATATATTTATAAAAAAATAATATATATATATATATATATATATATATATATATATATATATATATATATATATATATACATAAACTATAACACTAAAAAATCCTAATTAATAGCCTTTATAGGCTTAGGTCTGTGCTGTAGGATGTAAACAAACCTCAAAACTGAAGAATGTTCATTTGATTTTTCATCGAAAATGAACTCAAGAACGTCCTTCGATTTAGAAGAAAAACTTGCCAAATCTAAAACGCCTTAAGTCTGATGTCAGTTAGGTCATATCAATTTAATAAGAGATGTCTTGTCTTGTCCTGTCCTGTCCTGGGGAATCTAAATTTATATTCCTGAAGGGGGAGGGATGGTGCCCAGAGCTGAGAGGGGACAGCATCCCTCTGGTTTGACAGTCGAAGGTTTGTTCTGTGGAAGATATTTCGGGGAGACGCTTCTGGAGTATGGTGTTGTGTTGATATTCGGAGATAGACTTTTATGTTAATTGAGTGTGAATGTGCTTAATCATGGGAGTTTCTGTGGGCGGGGAGAGGGGTGTTGTACTTGTGAGAATGGTACATGGCTGGTGTAACTTTTTTCCTTCTTGGCGGAGGGTTTTGTTGCAATGTTTGGTGTAAGGGGTGGTCTGTTGAAAGTGATTTTATGTAAAATTGGTAGCCTATCATGTCAGGATGGGCCTCTTTAGGAAGGATTTTTGTTTCGGTTTGTAAGTGGCGGAAGGGGGGAAGCCTGTTATTATTCAAAGAGCTTTGTTTTG
>JABUQX010094834.1:0-7500 GCA_015478945.1 Trachelipus rathkii | reverse complement strand
ATTAAAAAAAAAAATTTAAAAAAAAAATTAAAAAAAATTAAAAAATAAAATTTTAAAAAATAAAAATTTTTTTAAAAATTTAAATTTTTTTTAAAAAAATTAAAAAAAAAAACTAAAAAAAAAAAAAAAAAAATTAAACATTTTTTATTCTTTTTAAGTTTATAACTTAAAAAATTTACGTTTTTTATATAAATCAAACAGCCTCTAGAGCCTCCTGAGCCTCTGGAGCCTCTGGAGCCTCTTTAGCCTCTTTAGCCTCCTCAGCCATCCCCCCCCTCACGCCCCTCCCCATCTATGATCTATTAATTCATGTCATATTTTGTATAACATAACACCAAACTTTAATTTATTTTGTTTTATATGCTTTAAACAGTTTGTTTTTACTAAAATTTACGCTTTTCATATTTATAACTTAAGAAAATTGTTTTTACATACCCTAAACATGTAAATCAGTTCACACCTCCCTTCTTTTTTCTAACATATCCCTGATATTTTTACATTAACAAAGTAACATTTAACAAAAATTTATCATAACATAACCTAATTATCATACTGACCAACGAAAATACACTAACGCAACAAAGATTTCACATCAATATTGCTAACATATCATAATCAGAACTAAGAGTATAATGTACAACGACAAACCTAACAAGCCCTACTCACACATTTTTCTAACATATCATGGATATTTTTACATTAACATAGTAATATTTAACAAAAATTTTATCATAACCTTGTCTAAATATCATACTGATCAATGAATATATGCTAAGCGTAACAAAGTTTTCACATCAATAAGGCTAACATATCGTAACTACGAATATAACGTACATTCACAAACCTAACACATCTTAAACACGAATAACAGTTTACATTAAAAAGTTCCATACTTAACAACAGTAAAGTAACTAACATTGAGCGCCGAACGTAATCCTACTTAAACTTTTTCTAACATATCACTGATTTTTACATTAACAGTAACATTTAACAAAAATTTTTCACAACCTTGTGTAATTATCTACTGATCAATGAATATATGCTACGTACAAAGTTTTCACATCAATAAAGCAAACATAGCATCAACTGAAACTACGAAATATAATGTACAACGACTGATCTACATATCTTAAACACGAATAAGCAGTCACATTAACAAAGTTCCATTCCTAACAAGAAAGTAACTAACGCTGCATACAGAACGTAACCTACTCACACTTTTTCCAACATTATCGCTATTATTTTACATTAACAAATAACATTTATTCATAACCAAACCTAATTATCATACTGACCAACGAAAATACGCTAACGCCAACAAAGATTTCACATCAATAAAGCTAACATATCATACCCTAACCTAAGAATATAATATACAACGACAAAAACCTAGCACATACCTTATGCATGAATAATTCACTAACATTAACAAAGTTCCATACTTAACAACAGTAAAGAATTATCATTGCATCACAAAACGTAACCTACTCACACATGTTTCAAACATATCTCTAACATAATCATTACTATTTTTGCATAACATGGTAAAATTTATCATCACCGTGCCTTAATTATCATACTGTCAACGAATATAATGCCAACGTAACAAAGTTTTGGGCTTAACAAAGCTAACATACCATAGTCGTGAACAATTGAGATATAAACATACAACAAAAACTTAAAACACAGCTTTAAGCTTAGAATAAACTGCTAATATTAACAAAGTTTCATACTTAACAACAGTAAAGTGACTAACAACGCATACAGAACGAACAGGTACGAAGCTGATGAGGTAAATATTCATTTAACAAATCAGTATAGCGATGTGTTTGTTTATTTTATTTTTAATTTCATTTCTTTAAAACCTGTTGTTTTTAAAAAACTTTTATTTATTTTTAATTTCATTTCTTTAAAACTTTTTGTTTTTAAAAAACTTTTATTTATTTTTAATTACATTTCTTTAAAACTTTTTGTTTTTAAAAACTTTTATTTATTTTTAATTTTATTTCTTTAAAACTTTTAATTTTTAATTTTATTTCTTTAAAACTTTTTTGTTTTTACTAAAATTTTTACACTTTTCAAGTTTATAACGCAAAAAATTTGGGTTTTTACATACCTAAAAACCAAAAATGTGTTTGATATCAGAAATCAAACCACCCCTCCCTCCCCCCTACCCGTCCCAACCCTGATCTATAGGGTATTGATCTATTGATCTATTGATCTGTTGACTCCAGTCATATTTAGAGTATCATTTTGGATAAAACATAGCACAAAAATATGTTCTTTTTTTATACTACACCGAATATATGCTGGACATAACAAAGTTTTCCATCATAAAGCTAACATAACATAACTTGATGTAAGAATATAAATGCATAACAACAAGATCTAACATTATCTTAAACACGAAAAAAACAGTCGACATTATCAAAGTATCCATTACTTAACACAGGAAAGTAACAGGACATTTGCATACAGAGGCGCTTACCCTATTCACACTTTTTTCAACATATCTCTAACATATCATTGCTATTTTACATTAACATAGTAACATTTAACAAATCTATCATAACCTAACCTATTTATCATACTGCCCAACTAATATATGCTAACGTAACAAAGTTTCACATCAATAAAGCTAACATATAACCTGAACTAAGAATATCATGTACACCCTACCCAAAACCTAACACATCTTAAACACAGATAAACAGTTAACATTAGAAGTTTCATACTTACAACAGTAAATTAACTAACATTGCATAAGGAACGTACCTATTCACACTTTTCAAACATATCTCTAACATAATAATGTTAATTTTTTACATTAACATAGAAACATTTAACAATAAGTTACCATAAATTATCCTAATTATCATACTCGCCAACAAATATATGCTTGACGTAACAAAGTTTTCACGATCAATAAAGCTAACATATCATAATCTGAACAAGAATATAACTCACAATGACAAAACCGTAACTACCTTATTGATCGAATAAAAGGCTAACATTAACAAAGTTCCATACTTAACAACACTAAAGTAACTAACATTGCATACAGAACGAACATACGAAGCTGATATGGTTCCTGTTTCCACTAGAGTTATCAGATACAAGTCGAGAGAAATTGTTCAAACTCCTCCCACTTTTTGAAACATTACGCAATACGTATGATTCTTGTTTGGTTCGTTTCGAAACATTACGCAATACCTTGATTCTTGTTGTGATTCGTTTTCGCAAACATTAAAGCTATACATTGATTCTTATTTGGAAACAGGTGTCAAAATAACAAAATTTTTTAAAAACATTATGTTTTTGCTAATGTCTTTATGTTTATAACAACTCTTAAAAACTTTTATTTAAATTTTTTTTATTTTTTAAACTTTTTTTTTTTTTTTTTTTTTTTTAATTTTTTAATTTTATTTCGTTAAAACTTTTTGTTTTTCTAAAAATTTTATTCTTTTATTTTTATAACGTAAAAATTTGTGTTTTTCATACCCAAAAGCAGTGTTAATGTTAATCAACCCATCCACCCTACTCTCCTCATCGTCACCTACCCTCCCATGATCTTATCGATCTATTGATTTCAAGTCACTTTCGTGTATCATTCGGAATAAACCATAACATAAAAACAAGTTCTTTACAATGATCAACGAATATATGATACCATAACAAGTTTTCCCTTTAATAAAACTAACATTAGCATAATCTGCGTCTAGAATATAATGTACAACAATAAACCTTAACATATCTTAAACATGAATAAACTGTACATTAACAAAGTTCATACTTAACAACAGTAAAGTTAACTAACATGGCATACAAAAAACGTAACCTATGCATTACTTTGCCAGCATATCTCTACATAGCATAATGTTAATTCAGATAACATGTAATATTTTAACAAAAATACATCATAATCTTGTATTTAATTAATCATACTGATCAACGAATATAGGATAACGTAACAAAGTTTTCCCAATTAATAAGCTTAAATAGCATTATCTGAACTAAGAATATATTCCACGACAACAAACCTCTAACACAACTTAAGCATGAATAAAACTGTTAGCATTAACAAAGTTCCACATTTAGCACCAGTTTAAAGCAACTAACATTGCACCGCAAAAAGATCCTACTCATACTTTTCAAGCATATCTCTGCTATTAACGTTTAATTTTACATTGATACAGTAATATTTAACTAAATTTATCACAAACCTGTCTAATTATCATACAGACCAACGAATATATATGCTAACGTAACAAAGTTTTTACATTACATAGTAATATTTAACAAAAATTTATCATAACCTTACCTAAAAATCATTCATTATCCCCAACAAATAATTGCAAACCAACAACAAAGTTTTTATCCAAACATAACATAAAAACAAAGTTCATTCCAAACATAACATAAAAATAGTTTTCGAATAAAAATGTCATAGTAAAGTGATAATAGTTCCACCGATTTTTTAAAGCTTGAAATCAGTAAATCAATCAGCAGGCCCATCCTACCCTCCCTAACCACCTAGCCGTGACCTTATGATCTATCGAAATAGTGATTCAGATCACATATCGAGTATCATTATCGGATAAACATAGTACAAAAAATAAGTTCCTTTATATACTAACCAACGAATATATGCTAACGTAACATTGTTCTTCACAATAATAAAGCTAACATAGCATTACCAGCATCTACGAATATAATGTTACAATGACAAAAACCTAAACACACCTTATTGCATGAATTAAAAAACTACCTAACATTAACAAAATTCATTGCATAATAACAGATAAAGTACTAGCACAGCGTACAAAACGTAAAATATACCATTTTTCAAGCATATCTCTAACATATCAATTGTTTAATTTTACATTAACACTATGGATTTACGTCGCTCGAGTATCATTTCGGATAAAACATAGCACAAAATTGAGTCTTTATATTACTAACCATCGAATATATGCTAACATAACAAGGTTTCACATTAATAAAGCTACCATAGCATCATATGAACTAAGAAAATAATGTACAACAACAAATCTAACACAACTTAAGCACGAATAACTGTTACATTAACAAAGTTCCACACTTTAACACCGGTGAAGTGACTAACATTGCATTACAAAACGTAACCTATTCATACTTTTTTCCAAGCATATCTCTAACATATTAAAATTAATTTTACACATTGACACATTAATATTTAACAATAATTTATCATTAACCTTGTCTAATTATCATACAGCACCCACGAATAACTGTAAACATAATAAAGTTTTATCCAAACATAACATAAAAATAAGTCTTTGAATAAAATATCATGGTAAATTGCATTAGTTTACTGATTTTAAAGTGCAGTAAATCAGTAAATTAAACCATCAACCCCTCCCCACCTCACCCTCCATGACCTTTTGATCTATGAATCTATTGATATCATGACAGCATTCTCGAGTATCATTATCGATAAACATTAACACAAAATCAAGTTTTCTTTATTATTACTAACCAACGTAATAATGCTAACCTAACAACGTTTTTTTACATTAATAAGCTAACATAACATAAACCTGAACTAAGAATTATAAGTCCAACGACAAACTAACGCACCACGTGACGAATAACTACAACATTAAACCAAACTTCTGCACTTAACAACAGTAAGTACCTAACACTTCGTACAAAACGTAACCTATTCATACTTTTTCAAGCACATCTCTAACATATCAATGTTTTTCACATTAAATTCGTAATATTTAACAAAAAAAAATTATTCCATAAACCTGTCTATTACATCATACTGACAAGAATATTAATGCTAACGTCAAAATCTCTTACATTCAACTTCGTAAATTTAACAAAAATTCATCATAACCTCGTCTAAATATCATAACCCTAGCGAATAATTTGCAAACATAACAAAGTTTTAACCAAACATAACATAAAAATAACAAAAAATTTTATCCTGACATAACATAAAAATAAGTCTTTGAATAAAATATCAACAGTAAACGCCGAATAGTTTACCGAATTTAAAGCAGTAAATCCGTAAATCAAGTAAATCCAAGCCCACCCATCCCTGGCATTCCCTACCCACTATTTGATTCAAGTCATAATTTCGAGTATCATTTGGATAAACATAACATAAAAAATAAGTTCTTTATATTTACTGACCTACGAATATATGCTTACGCAACAAAGTTTTAGCATCAATAAAGCTAACATATCATAACCTCAACTGAGAATATAATGTACAAATGCAAACCTAACATACCACGCGTATGAATAATCAGCTAACATCCTGAAAATTCCCTACTTATCAAAGGTAAAGTAGCTAACAGGTCATACAATACTCGATATGTTCCACTTTTCTCGCATATATGCAACAGGTAAAGCCGTATTATCTAACAAAATCCCTTAAACAAAGTGACCAATCTTCAAACCGATCAGCATTTAACTATGAACTGACACTAATCTTCTCAAGTGTCACTCGTTCGAGTATAACATCATTTGAACCATGAATAAACGTGGCACAGCAAAATTCTCGGGCAAACCTAACATTACTCACAAAACTTAACCTCAGGCTCACGTTTCTAACACATCATCGTCAGTTAACACAGTAATATCTTACAAAAACTCATTATTTCTCTAACAAATCAGTGTTATTTTCACATTGTCATAGTAATATTTAACATAACGTACCTAAGTTACGAATAAACAGTTTTCATTAACCAAGAGTATCTAAAGCATCACATTACCTTCCGAGGGAAAACCCAATGTGGATGTCCCCCTTGAAAGGGTGTGAATCCTGAGAGGGGAGATCACCCCGAAGGGGTGTAAGCGGGCATTACCTCTCCGATGGAGGGGTAAGGCCTCAGCCCGAAGGGCTGAGGCCAAAAGCCCGCTTACACCCCTTCGGGTGATCTCCCCTCTCAGATTCACACTCCTTTCAAGGGGGAATCCACATTTGGGTTTTCTCTCGGAAGGTAAATGTGATGCTTTAGACACTCTTGGTTAATGAAAACTGTTTATTCGTAAGTTAGGTACGTTATGTTAAATATTACTATGACAAAGTGAAAATAACACTGAAACTTTGTTAATGTTAACAGTTTATTCATGTTTAAATTGTGTGTTAGGTTTGTTGTCGTGGAATATATTCTTAGTTCAGATAATGCTATTTAAGCTTTATTAATGTGAAAACTTTGTTACGTTAGTCTATATTCGTTGATCAGTATGATAATTATACAAGGTTATGATGTATTTTTGTTAAATATTACCATGTTAATCTGAAATTAACATTGCTATGTTAGAGATATGCTTGACAAAGTATGACAAGGTTACGTTTTTTGTATGCATTTAGTTACTTTTACTGTATTGTAAGTATGGAAACTTTGTTATGTTAACAGCTTATTCATGTTTAAAGATATGTGTTAGGTTTATTGTTGTACATTATATTCTGTAGACCAGATTGATCTTGTTGTTATCTCTCTC
>JABUQX010094833.1:15000-17580 GCA_015478945.1 Trachelipus rathkii | reverse complement strand
TTATATATATATTATAATATATATATATATATATATATATATATATATATATATATATATATATATATATTATATATATATATAATATATACCATTATATAAAAATAAATATTAAATATATATATATATATATATATATATAAATATTATATATAAATATATAATATATATATATATATATCTATATATATATATATTATATATATAATAATATATAATATATATATATATATATATTATAGATATAGTATATATATATATAGCTTATATATATATGATATTATATATATATAAGTAAATGTGAAATTTCTGACAAATAATTGAAAAAACAAAAAATTGTGATATAGGAAAAAAGTGGGTCGTTGCACGAACATGCAACGAAGGCAAGAGCCGCCACTTTGATACATATATATATATATATATATATATATATAAATTAATATATATATATATATATACTATATATTATATATATATATATAATTATATATATATATATATATATATAATTTTGACTCCATTCAGAAGCCTACCACCAACACCATATATCAATAACACCTGCCATAGAGCTTATCTATTAATCCTATCATACGCCTGTTGCAAATCCATAAAACCTAAATACAATTTATTCTTCTTCTCCCTCATTTTCTTAATCATTTGTTTCAATGTAAAGATCTGATCACATCCTCTACCACTCCTAAACGCACCTTGTTCTTCACCAATCAGTCATTCAGTCACTCAGCGCACTCTTTCGACCAAAATAATAGCACATATCTTCCCTACCACACTTAATAAACTAATTCCCCCATAATTCCTATAGTTACCCTTATCCCCCTTACCCTTATATATATACCCTTATACCATTACCTTATATTGTTGATCTCCTCCAATCCTTCGGAACTATACCCTTCATAAGCGCTTTGTTACCCAATTTCCAAATCCAACCAATCACCATCTCGCCTCCGTTCTTGATAAATTTCATAATTTCATTTATACTTGCAGATTTACCATTCTTCAACTTTCTCACTCTACCCATTAACTCCTCCTTGCTAATGACCTCATCCCCAATATACTTATTACTTTTTGCACCATCAAACCCACACACATTCACTATCACCTCTTCATTTCTGCTAATGTTATGTAGATTTTCGAAGTGTTCCCTCCACACTCCCCTCACATCCATTTCTTCAGTTACGAAAACACCATCCCTATTCATTATTCTAAGCAGATTCCCCTTATTCTCATTCTTAACCTTTCGCGCTTCCTTCCAGAAGAGCTTCCTATTCCTTTGTAAGTTCCCATTCATCTTCCTTCCAAACTGTTCATTTACCTAATTTTTACTCCTAAGTATGCATCTTTTAGTATTCCTTTTTTCCTCCTTATGTAATTCCAAATATCATTCTTTTGAAACCTCATCATTGACTTTTATACATTCAACCAAGCTTCTTTTTTTACTTTTAAGCGCTTGCATCAACTCTTCATTCCACCACTCACTGTTAACATTCTTACTTCCTACTTTCACATATTCACATACTTCTTTTGCCCTACTAACAACCGCTTCCTTCATTTGCTTCCAGGTTTGTTCAGTTTCAACTTGTTCACATTCAACTGATTTGCTTGAAAGAGCTCTTAAATAGTTATCTTTATTACCTTGTTCCCTTAACTTCTCACTCTTAATTCTACCCACTTCCTTCCTTATCGCTTTCCTCTCCATCCAAGCCCCCACTAACTTAATTTTACATAAAACAACATAATGATCCGATAATCCCATTCCCAGCCCCCTCACTGATTTAACATGAAACACATACTTCAACATCTACTTCTTCACCAACACAAAATCAACCATACTTTTCACTTCAATACCATCTCTACCTACACCAACTCTAATATACTTATGAATACTCTTGTGTTTAATGAAAGTATTACTTACATACATACCTCTCTCCTCACAGAACTCAATCACCTTCCTACCATTCTCCTTTTCTCCCTACACCCCAAAGCCACCTGAAAAAAAACGCGAATATTTATGTGCACAAAAATCAGAGGTATTTACATAATTTAACAAATATATCAAATATTATCACAGAAAAAACATTATGTTCTAACAAAACAATCATTATTTTATAAAAAGAATAATATAATATAACATGTTGTAATTAAAAAAAAACATAGATAATTAACAATTAAAATCAATATATCTTATATTCAAAAATAATAGTTAATGTCCACAAACCATTTTCTGTAATATTTTCTGTAATTAGAGAAAGTCTGACTTTGATAAAAAGAAACTTGTTTAAACAATCAATCAATAATATATATATATATATATATATATATATATATATATATATATATATATATATATATATATATATATATATATATATATATATATATATTATATATATATATATATATATATATATATATATATATATATATATATATATATAAACTACTTTACTGATATAATCCGCGATCTATCAAGAATAACAACACCAACACCTTTGTCTGGCCTAGTTATTATCAAATCATTCTTCATTGAGAGTTCCTTTAGGTTATTGATGTCAGTTTTGGACG
>JABUQX010094833.1:0-10000 GCA_015478945.1 Trachelipus rathkii | reverse complement strand
GAAGATTTTTTATGCATAGTGATTCTATGAGTTTGCGTTTGGTGGGGTCGAGTACCTGTAGGATGGGGCACATATCATTGATGTTGATGTTATGATTGAGATTGGATCTATGTGTGGTAAGAGCGGAGTTTTGAGAGTCATAAGAAAGATCATGTTTATGTTGAGAGAGTCTTCTTTTGAAGTCATTTGTTTCGCCTATGTAATGTGAGGTGCATTGATAGCATGGGATTTTGTATATGCATTGTGAGATGTTATTTTGTATATGAGTGGGTGGTTTGAAGATTCTTTTTAGAGACGCGGTGTTAGAGGAGGTTAGTCTTAATGTTGAGGGTAAAGTTTTAAGGATTTGATGATTTGGTATATGAGGAATGGGTAAATAGGTGAAAGAGTGTGTGTTGGTCTCGGTGGTAGGGTTGTAGAATTTATTTTTTGCTTTTTTAAGTGATCTTTTGATTGTGTAGGTAGGATACGAGAGTTTCTTGAAAGTATTGAAAATGTATTTGATTTCATTTTCAATACTTTCAAGAAACTCTCGCCCCTACCTCACAAGAAGAGAGCGGTAAGAACACCAGATTTAATTGTTTGAGAGTGTGTAGTGGGTTTTTATGCAAGAAGGGTTGAAAGTAGGTTTGCGGTAAACGCTAAAGAGTATGGTAGGACTATTATGCCAAGAGAGGAGGGTATCTAGGAAAGGTAGGGTGTGGTTATTAGAGAGTTCCATTGTGAAATTTATATTAGGGTGGATGGAGTTGATGTGGTCAAGTATGAGAGTTGGGTTGGTGGTTAAGGGAGTGGAGATAAAAATATCATCCACATAGCGAAGCCATGTGGTGTTGGAAAGAAGAGGGTGGTTAAGTATGAAAAAGTGTTCAATAAGTTCCATGAATATGTTGCTAAGTATGGGGGAGAGAGGAGATCCCATGCTTAGTCCTGAATTTTGTTTGTAGAAAGTGTTGTTAAAATGGAAAAAATTGTGTTCAAGGGTGAGTAAAATTAGTTGTTTGAGGAAAGGGAAAGGGTAATCTAGGTTGTAATTGTTTTCGTTAAAGAATCTTTCTAAAACCTAAGCTTCCCCGTATACCTCAATTCTACGGAGTACCTAAAACACATAAAAACAACATCCCCGTCAGACCTATCATCTCCAACACTAATTCTGTTACCTATAAACTCTCCTCATGGTTGTCCAAACAACTGAAACCTTTACTAGGACATATCTCACCCTCCCACCTAAAAAACTCTGAAGACTTTATTCAAAAAACTCATAATATCTTGCCCCACAATAACCTGTCCCTTTCACCATCTCCTTACTAGAAAGATTCTTTAACGAAAACAATTACAACCTAGATTACCCTTTTCCTTTCCTCAAACAACTAATTTTACTCACCCTTGAACACAATTTTTTCCATTTTAACAACACTTTCTACAAACAAAATTCAGGACTAAGCATGGGATCTCCTCTTTCCCCCATACTTAGCAACATATTCATGGAACTTATTGAACACTTTTTCATACTTAACCACCCTCTTCTTTCCAACACCACATGGCTTCGCTATGTGGATGATATTTTTATCTCCACTCCCTTAACCACCAACCCAACTCTCATACTTGACCACATCAACTCCATCCACCCTAATATAAATTTCACAATGGAACTCTCTAATAACCACACCCTACCTTTCCTAGATACCCTCCTCTCTTGGCATAATAGTCCTACCATACTCTTTAGCGTTTACCGCAAACCTACTTTCAACCCTTCTTACATACATTGGTACTCCACACACTCTCAACACATTAAATCTGGTGTTCTTACCGCTCTCTTCTTAAGAGCTTTACGCATCTGTTCCCCTTCTCTTCTACAAAATGAAATCAAATACATTTTCAATACTTTCAAGAAACTCTCGTATCCTACCTACACAATCAAAAGATCACTTAAAAAAGCAAAAACTAAATTCTACAACCCTACCACCGAGACCAACACACACTCTTTCACCTATTTACCCATTCCTCATATACCAAATCATCAAATCCTTAAAACTTTACCCTCAACATTAAGACTAACCTCCTCTAAAAACGTTACTCACAAAAAAGAATCTTTGATAGATGGGATTTTGTAAATGCATTGTGAGATGTTATTTTGTATATTTACAAAATCCCATGCTATCAATGCACCTCACATTACATAGGCGAAACAAATGACTTCAAAAGAAGACTCTCTCAACATAAACATGATCTTTCTTATGACTCTCAAAACTCCGCTCTTACCACACATAGATCCAATCTCAATCATAACATCAACATCAATGATATGCGCCCCATCCTACAGGTACTCGACCCCACTAAACGCAAACTCATAGAATCACTATGCATAAAAAATCTTCCTAATTTTAACATACAAAAAGGTGAATATACATTTGATCCCACACTTAACAACATTCTTTCCACCACACCTTTTTTTAAAAATATAAAATCAAAATTTACTTAAATCTAAACTACTTCTCATTTTAACAATATTACATAAATTTACAAAATTTCATTAAATTTTATTTAGTCTTCAAATAACAACGTCCGAAGAGGATCCAGATAAAATAAGGATCGAAAGCTCACGTTCACAAACATCATATGAAGACCATGTAAATACTTTTAAATATATTCTTAAAGATTTATTGATATTAATATTTAAGGCCTTATACTATACTACTAAAAAACTTGGCAAAAAAATTGCTCTGATTGTATACACTATATATATTATATATAATATATATATATATATATTATATATATATATATATATATATATATATTATAATATATATATAGTATATATATTTATATATATATATATATATATATATATATATATATATATGTATCTTTGTATTTGATTTTTTTTCCAAGGTTCTAGATTCGAATATGGAATCGCAAGTTCAGACAGATACGGACAAGGCTTCAGATTAGAAAGATTTCTGATTCGCACATCACTGAATTATAATTTAATATATTTTCTCAACAGGAATCTATAGAAAAAGAAGGCCGTGATGAAAATTCTGAAAGTTCTCCAGAATTTCAACATTCTCAATTTTTGAGAACAAAACCAGAAGCAATTCCTATCTCTAGAGTCGCATTGACCCAAGAATTCGCAATTCTTGCCATTAAAGAAAATGCCAGAAGTTCAGGGTGAATATATAATATATATAATATATAATAATATATATATATATATATATATATATATATATATATAATATATACTATATATATCATATATAAATATATAGACAATAGATTATATTATAATATATATATATATATATATATATATATATATATATGGAAAAGGTAAAGATAAAGCCAAAGAAAGGCCTACATATATTCTGATTGATCTGAGGAAAGCTAGATTCAAAAACCTATTATAGACCGACCAAGGTGACCCGTGGCACAGTGTTTGAAAGTATGAAAATCATAGAAAGTGGAAAAAGTGGAAGGTGAAAGATTATTCCACACTTTACCAGTAGAGTAAATGAAAGAATGAGCATAGAAATTAAGTCTAGGGTAAAGAGGTGGAAAAAGAAAAGTTTAGATGGGTGGATAGACGAGTACCACGAGCTCTCATAAAGGGACGAGGTATGTGAGTGGAGAGATCAGAAGAAGAGTGTCAGTTGAAGGGCAGGTGCCAATATTTTACTCGGGCATAGCCCAAATTTCACTCCCCACCTAAAAATGGACAATAAATTCGGAATTTTCAGCCGATTTTGACTATATAAACACCAAACTGTAGCTTTTTTGGCGCTCTAAAACGTTGTTTTCCGGTGTTTTTCTGTGTCTGTTGTCATTCTTTCAGAATTTTCAATTTTTCAAAATCCATGTTTTTGACATTCTTTGTATCAACTACCAGAATTTTCTTCGAAATGACTTCAAACTTGAAATATGCATAGATAGGTCCATTACATACAATAGTACAGAAGTACATTTTCGATTTTTTGAGTTTTGTGCTCATCGTTGTCCAATTTCCAAACCAACTTTTTTTTGGATTTTGAAATAAAATATTGCGATAATTTTTTTCTGTTCGGGCGAAGTGGATAAAAATTCAGCATATGTAGTCGAGGAGATGCACATTTTTTACTTAGATAATTTCTTTGTATATGCATTAGGTTTGGATTTGTTTCTTGGAACAAAATTTCAAAAAAAAATGTTTTGAAAATTTTTTAAAAATTTTATTTTGAGTACACAAAAAAATTATCTAAATAAGAAAGATGCATATCGCACGACTATACAAGTACTGAAAATTTGATGTTGATCGGACTAGAATAAAAAAAATTATCGCAATTTTTCATTTTAAAATAAAAAAAAGTGGGTTTGGCAATTGGACAACGCTGAGCACAAAACTCAAAAAATCGAAAATGTACTTCTGTACTATTGTAGGTAATGGACCTATCTATGCATATTTCAAGTTTAAAGTCATTTTGAAAAAAAAATCTGGTAGTTGATACGAAGAATGTCAAAAACATGGATTTTGAAAAAATTGAAAATTCTGAAAGAATGACTACAGACACAGAACAGAAAAACACCGGAAACCAACGTTTTAGAGGACAAAAAAAGCTACAGTTTGGTGTTTATATAGTCAAAATCGGCTGAAAATTCCGAATTTTATGTCCATTTTTAGGGGGGAGGGAAATTTGGGCTCAGCCCGAGGCAAATATTGGCACCTGCCCTGAAATAGCAAATAGCAATATCATGGGAGAGTCAGAAAGAGAATAGAGTAGTTGAAAAGGTAAAAAGTACCAGATCCCATCTTTTAAAGATGTGCTGTATATAAATGGAATCATTCCAGATGTGTGATGCATTCTCCGTTGCATCAGTGGATGTCGGAGATTATAAGATCTCTTATTCCGGTTCTGAAGACTTTTATATTGGTGGAACAATGGGTTAAAAATAAAAAATTTACCAACATAAATAAACTTTTAAGAAAGGGTTTCAGAAATTTCTCATTACCTATTCATATAATAAATAAAATCATAATATTGATGATATAAACAGGTATTTATTATTAAAATAAATATTAAATCAATAAATCCGAAAATTCAGTAAAAGGTTTTTAATATCAATATTGGTACCAATATTATTAATATTTTAAATAATAAATTTTTTTTTTTAAATAATTTATTGAGGTAGCCAGTTCGAGATCTTTAACTGCATTTAGCCATTTTTACAATTTTGTTTTTTCTTCAGTTTTAATCTAGCACCTGGAAGATTAAATAAAGCCGGAAAAACATATGAAGGCAGAGAGTTCCACAGCAAAGAGGTGGCTGGAAAGAAGGAGGCACCACAACGAATAAGACTGGAATTCCCAATATTCACACAGAATTCATGAGAAAGCACGGCACACCTTATGCTACGAGGGAGACGAAATTGTAGCGGAATGCAGAAGATCAACTCCCACGAGCATCGGTCGTTGTAATACCTATAGTAAAGAGATAGAGCACCAACGTCACGTCGCCGAGATAGAGGGTCAAGAGAACTAAAAAATTGGGGACAGTTTATTAATCTTTTAGCCTTAGACACAACCCTATCCAAAAGATGAGCGGAACCGGAGCCGCCCCATATGTGAGAGCAGTACTCCATACAAGGGCGGATAAGACCCTTATATAATTGGAGTAACTGTTTGCAAGAAAAAAATTCCCGCAATCTGAATAGAACTCCCAGCTTCTTTGAGGCCGCCTTAGCAACCGTTGTGATGTGAGATTTCCATGATAGTTTATTGTTTATGTCCAGACCAAGAATGTTTACGCTTTCAACAGGTGAGACGGGAGAGCCGTCGAAGAAGATATGAAAGTTGGGAGGTGCTTTTGAGAGAGAGAGAGAGAGAGAGAGAGAGAGAGAGAGAGAGAGAGAGAGAGAGAGAGAAGAGAAGAGAGAGAGAGAGAGAGAGAGAGAGAGAGAGAGAGAGAGATGTGAAGAAGTTGAATTTTCAAAAGCTGAACTTCACAAGGTTGCGGTGACCCCACCAGGAAATCCCATCCAGATCGGCAAGAATAGGATCGTAAAGCTGAAGTCGAGAAGCAACTCTGGAAGCGAAAGAGGGAGCTGATTTTAAATGAGTGGAAGAATGGAGAGTTGAGTCATGAGCATATAAAAATGAACAGAGTCAGATTTGCAGCTGAGAAGATCATTAATGAAAAATAAGAATAAAGTTGGAGATAAAACAGAACTTTGCGGAACACCACAGTTAACAGGAAAGGAAGAGGAGGTCGCTTCATCAACTAGTGCCATTGTGCTGACATGGAGCGATCTGAGAGAAAACTATACAAAAGTGAGCAAAGAGAAGGAGGAAACCCAAAGGAAGGAAGCTTAGAGAGCATTGGCGCATCCCATACCCAGTCAAAGGCTTTGGCTATGTCAAGCGCAACCACATATGACTCCCTATAATTCCTAAAGGCGGATGAGCATAAGCGAGATAGGAAAGAATGTCACCAATTTACCTCGAACGTCGAAAACCATATTGGTGATCTGAAAGGAGGGAATGAGATTCCAGATAATTCAGGAAATCAGGGAGTTAAGGAGAATTTCAAAAATTTTAGACAGAATACAAGTGAAAGCTATAAGGTGATAGTTAGAAGGCTACCCTGCTTCGGGATCGGTTGAGTACATGCGCGCTTCCAGCACTGAGGGAAAGTGTTAGTATTAAGGCATAGAAAGTAGAGCAAACGAGGACAGGCGCCAGCCCGGTAGCACACTCCCTCAAAACACGATGGGGAAAGCTTTCCGGGACACTAGCCTTCTTAACTTTCATAGATCTCAGGACCTCATGTATCTGATCATGTGTAATCACAGGCAGCGCCATGGGACACCTGAGAGGAGAAGTAGTAGGAGGAGAGTTGCCAAATAAGTCAAAAAGAAGCCAATGAGATTAATCTTTCAGAAGGAGTATCAGTAGTACGAGTGCGGTATTGGATGCCGATGGGAATTTTTTGAATAGCGTGGGAATTTTTATTTCCCCTCTCTCTACAACTTCCACCCACGAAAAAAAACGAAGTTTTTTTCGAAGCAATAAAAATAAATAAATAAGTAAATATAAATATAAATAAATAATAGTAATTATAAATAGATTAAATAGAAATAAATAACATAAAAAAATAAAAAATAACGAGTAAATAAAATAAATAAATAAATAATAATAAATAAATAAATAAAATAAATAAATAAATAAATAAATAAATAAATAAATAAATAAATAAATAAATAAATAAATAAATAAATAAATAAATAAATAAATAAAAAATTAATTAATTAATTATATATATTAGTATAATATATTATATATATATTATATTATTATAAATTATATAATATATATATATAATTGACATATTATATATATAATGATATATAGCTAACATTTTCGTATATTATATTAATATAGTTTATATAGTTTAATATACTATGACTATATATTATATATATTTTATATATTTTACATTATATCTTTCATATTGCCACCTATAAATTTCTCTAAATATAATATATTATTCCCGTACAGCCCCGCCCAGCACCGCACCGCACCGCCACCGCACCTGAGCAAGCTCACAACTAATCGCACCTCACCGCACCTCTAGTAATCGGATAGAGTTGCTACATGGTATCTCCTCTCAGAATACTTAGCAACCTGTTTTAGTGACAGCTGACGCTAACCTCTCGTAGACGAGTTTTACCTGCCATGCTATCCTTCCATGTATGTTTGTGGGTGCTGGCCCCCAAAACTGTGGATATTGACGTAGAATGTCTGAAAAACTTGCTAATACGCCCTCTTATAAGCATTATTATTTCTATATATTATGATTATTTTATTATTTAATTATTATTATTATTGATTATTATTTTATTATTATATGATTAATCCATTATATTATTTATATGTATTATTTATTTAATTATTACTTCATTATTATGATTTATATTCGTACACCGCAACAAAATTGTAAGGAACGCGATAGTGTATATTATCTCTCTCAAACTTTTACGGTAACCCGTTAGTGTGACAGACCATTCGCTCGTAGACGAGGTTACTTGGCCAAGACACCGCCCCCCTGATGGGGGTCTGACCCAAACAAATGAATATGTGAATCTAGAAGGCTGAAACTTAGCGTAAACATCCTTCATATAAGGTATCTTTGCATACATCCAAAGCTAAATGACCGTACACCCCTAAGAGGGGGGTGCTGGCTCCCTCCAAAGTAAGAACATGCCGTTAAGAAACGATGAAACATTGGCTATACACCTTTTATAATGGATTTTCGGTACAGCCGACAGTAAAAGTGACGCATATTACGTTATAAGATGTTGCGCCGGATGACCCTAATTACCTTGAAATGATCATAGTAAGGATGAAAACTTCGCGTATACACCTTTCTTATAAGGCGACCTCCTGACAACAGTGAGTTACGATGGACGTTACGCCCGTCTGAGGCTGATGGGGCTGCTGCCCCAATACTTTGCGAAAATTGACTACAGAAGGATGAAACTCGGTTTACACCTTTCTTATAAGGTAACGTCGTCACACACGAAGTTACGTATCGCTACGCTCACACAGTGTAATGGCTGAGCCCCAAAACATTGAAAATTGACATAGAATGATAGAAGGATGAAATTTGTAGAGCACACAGAAGAGGAAATGATAAATAGAAGACTGAGACGGAAGAGCAACCCGGTGTTTTAAAGGTGGATACGACATTTCTATTTTCAAAAAATCTCTGTTTTTCTTTTTATATAACGTCAACTAAAATATATATTTTTTGTCCTAATTATTTATAAAGTATTTCATTTTACATTTTCGTGTTGTTTTTTAATATTAATTTCTTTAGTTTATTTTCAAATTTTTACTTTATTTATTTTTTATTTTTTTTATTTTTTATTTTTTTTCTATTTTTATTTTTATTTTTTATTATTATTTTTTTAATTTATTTATTTAAAACATTTTTGTTTTTACTAAATTTTTTTTATTCATTTTATGTTTACAACGTAAAAATTTTGCGTTTTTGCACACCCTAAAGCAGTAAATCAGTAAGTCAGTAAATCAAACCACTCACCCTACTCTCCCCACCCCACCCATGATCTATTAATCCATTGATCTATTGATCTTTCAATTCAAGTAATATTTTGTATTACAAAACACAAAACTTTAATTTATTTTTATTTTATTTTGTTTAAAAATATATTTTTACTAAATTTTTTATTCTTTTTATGTTTATAACTTAAAAAAAATTCGTGTTTTTACATACCCTAAAGCAGTAAATCAGTAAATCAGTAAATCAAAATGCCCTCCCCACCACCCTCCTACCCATCCATGATCTATTGATCTATTGATCTATTGTTTGCTATTCTTATTTTATAATTTCATTTTATGTCGAGTGTGAGTATTTTATATGTTATTTTTATTCACAATTTTTTTTTTATTTTCAAATTTTTTATTATTTTTAAATATATTTTAATTTATTTTTTTTTTTATTTGTTTAAAACATTTTGTTTTTACTAAAAAATTTATTCTTTCTACGTTTATAACGTTAAAAATGCATGTTTTACATACCCTAAAGCAGTAAATCAGTAAATCAAACTACCCACCCTACCCCTCCCACCCTACCGTGATCAATTGATCTATCGATCTATTGATCTATTGATTCAATTCATTACATTCTTACGTCTTTACTATACAAGGGCTTAAGCTTAAGGTTAATAAAAAACAATTTTTTTCATTTTAAAGCAATTTAAACACAGCTAAAACCTACATAGTCATCGACAGACAAATTTTTACTATTAAATATATTTACAAGTTCATTATATATAACATTATTCCTTACATGTAACATTGCCCTTTATGATGATTTCAAACTAATACTAAACCACACACCACCAGAGTGAGGCCACATAAATTATATGAGTCGTGCTCCCCCAACAGATAAGTTTTCTTAAAAACTCAGCGTTGGATTGCCATCCTTCTAAGGGGGGGGGG
>JABUQX010094832.1:20000-25542 GCA_015478945.1 Trachelipus rathkii | reverse complement strand
AAGTTGGAATGGCATAATATAGAGAATTGGACTATCATTATCTTTTTGTTGCACGGCGGTTTCTCAGACTTCTGGTACATATAAAATTGCTATACTAGGGCCTGGTTACTTTCAAAGTCAAACTTGGTATTTGTGTCCCGAGGCGTCTTGGCTGGAAATTTCTTACAGACCGGAACCAGATAATAGCTTCTCTAGTAATGAGAGGGAGGCGTTGAACAGTCCTTGCAGAAAAGGAGTATGAGCGTCAGTCTGCATATGACTACATGAATGGTTCCAGTCAAATGGTCGAGTTCCCTTAAAAAAGGTGAAAATCGAAGCTCTCAGCCAAAGCTCTAATTTTTCTTGCCGTCCACAGCTGTTGGTTCACTTCCTTACACAAGCTGCTATTCCAACAAACATTATTCTTCCAAACTCGCATACCTCCTCCCCTTGACGAAGGTTTGTGTAACGGCGTCACTAGTCTCGTCCTCGTATCTCTTGGTCAAACGTAACCACTATCCTCATTCATTCATGTGACACTACTTTTAGGCCTGAAACACATTTCCTTATTTATTTTCCCCCAAGTTCTTGACGCAATGCATTCAAATACGACCTCGTGTGCGAATGCAAGTCTGACTTGATTAAGACGATCTGCTGGATCCTGATTGCCACCCTCGCTCCTAGGTGCCCCAACTTGGTGAATTTCACAGTGGGCTTCTCACCTTATTCATGAAACCCCAGAGGAAATGAAGTAATAAATATAAAAAAAGTATAAATAGTAAATAAACTTACATACAGATTCATGTATCTACGTAAGAACTTGGATGTCTGTACAGAAGTGTTTCACATTCAGACAAAAGATGGACACTTATTCGACTTCTTCATTACATATTCTACTCTTGTCAAAGCATTCGTTTTTCTAAAAGTAGTTTTTAAACAAGTTCCTTCTTAAAATATATTCCCCATCTTATGCTGTTGTCTTTAATTTTTCCTCTTCTGGCCTTAGGTGCTCCTATGCTTTTAAATCCCGTTCTTTTCTTGCTGATAAATTATGTCAAGAATTTTTTCCTTGTAATTTTTTTGTGCGCTTATGCCTTCTATATTCGCTTTTTTTTCTTTGTGTTTCATTTTTTCAATACTTCTTTTTACCTTATTGATTTTAATTTTAATAGGCAGTCTGTGAATCTACCTTCGACGGATGGTGTGGGTTTTTCTTTTTTTCTTAATGGTTCTTTACCTAATTCAAATATCTCATTTCTTACTTTATATACTTTATCGGTCCTATTCCATAATTCAAATATGCTCACTTGTCTTTACTTTTATATACTTTATCGGTCCAATCATCTTTCGCCTTTGAATGTCACCTATCAAAGGCACTCCCTTTGCTCACTCTTCTCTAGGAATGCACATTTTCAACATTCATTGAACTTCGTCATTCTGCATGTGGCATCTAGGTTTTACATCGCCAATTTATTTCATTTTGGTACCAAACTAGGGTTCGAAAACAATATGTCACCGCTGGAATAGCATACCCTAAATTTAATAGATTATATTATTTTGGAGTTTCAATTTTGTTCTCAATATTGATTATTATCCATATATCACTATTAAATTCTATTTTCCAAGATGTATTTTTCTATTTCATCCGACTACTCAATGTTAACTTATTTATATGTGCCCTCTGGATTTAGTTTTTATTTCATTAAAATTATGAAATTTTCAGCACTTACTTCCGTTCCTTTTTCCAATAGTACAAAGGTGAACTTATCGAATTCGAATCCCATATCTATATCATCTGGGAAGATTTTCACTATCTGTTTGCTGAATAAAGCTTTAGATCATCCATTTAGAACAGGTGCGATAATTGTTTTGATATTTTAAGTTCTCGGGATAATTTTGTAACCTTTGTTAAAGTTATTAAATATGTTGCACATGAAATTCACTGCCACTGCAAAAAGTAAGAGATATTGAGTAACCCTAGAATTCTATCCTGTTTGTTTCCTTCAGTTGCTTTATTACAACAATGTTGAATGAATACAGATCGTTTGGGTAGTGGCCTCTATAATGCCCCCTCGTAACTGTAGAGAGATCGTTTGTGACATTTACATGCCCACTTTTAATTTACATATTCTGTGGCCTGCTTTAGAGTCAACAAATCTAAATATTTTAGCCACCGATGGGCGGATCTTTCCCGCATGGAGAATATAGAGAATATGACACTATTTATGTTGGAATATGGAGTACTGTTATAAATACTGGTTATGTTATAGAGATGTACAAGTATTGAGATAAATGTTATAATACATTCTGGCGTAAACTGTAATTATTAATAGAAAATCTCCTACATACAGGAATTTCTGTTCAGGTAACAGGTTCTGAGGTTCCAACCTCATTTTCTATAATGCAGTATAAACCAGAGTATCGAAGTTCGAATCTCAAACCCTTTAAGCGAATGAAATTGGCTTAACCCATGAGCCACCTAAAATTCCTTCAAATAATGCTAGTGGGAAATTCAATAAGAACTATTTTTTTTAACAATATATTTTAAACCCGGTCTATCCCAGGTGTTATCCGGTTACTCAATTTTTATCACATTTACTCATTATTTAATTATTTATAACATTTTTTGGTAAAGAGGTTTCATTCTCTATCCGATTTCAAAACTTAGACCTTCGGTGTAGATCATTTCCAATCATTCGAGAATCTATCAGCATCAACCATCCATCTGCCTGGTCACGAATGATGGCGTGACAAAATATTCCACCGTTAAGAGGAATGAGGGCAAAAAAAGTGAGGGAACCGTAGAGAAAACACAAAATGGGGGCTGGCCTTTGAGTACTCAGCAATTATGGGATGAGAAAACCGGGAGCTTTAAAAACTCTTCTTGAAGCAATTCTTTTTTGGCGATGGTGCAGCGTGAAACCCGTCGGTGAGTGCCACGCCGCTACGTGAGCTACACCAGCGACGCGCACAGCGCTTCGAACCGCTCGAGCGCACGCAGGTAAAATCCCACCCTTTGACTCATTCAGGTTACAGCGATTGGTTGGTATATTCTTTTCTAGATTCTTTGATGTTCACAAACGTGGAGAGTGGACAATAGTCCACTAGCCTCAACAGCATCTAATCGAAGGTTAGATGCCTGTTTTGATGTTTGCGTTTTTTAATTGCTTCAATGCAAGGGATCACAGTGAGCTTTGAGGGTTCGCGCCACGCTTTCCATATTCATGAGAGTTCCAAACGTATTCTAGGTGTGAAGGGATGGCGACATACTGACGAGGACTGTTCTTCACATGTTTAAGTCGATGTGTGTTTCTTTAAGTTTCGCTTTAGTACTATAACTTCAAGTTGCCGCAGAACAAATTTAATAATTTTATATTTCCATGACTTAAGCGTCATGTGCGTTTTTTAAAGCTACGTTCTCTGCATTTAAGCTCATAGCTTGCAGTCGGAAAGAACATGTCTTAAAAAAAGTTTTTATATTCCATGCTAAGCATGTGCCTTTTTAAGTTTCCCTTATCATTGCATTCATGGTTGCACTCAGAACATTTAAATAACTTTATATTCCCATGCTTAAGCATGTGAGTATTTAAGTTTACTTTCTGATTACACTCATAGTTGCACTCGGAACATTTAAATAATTTAATATTTTCATGCTGAAGCATATGTGTAGCTAAGTTTCCTTTACGCTTACTTTCATAGTTGCATTCAGAACATTTAAATAAGTTTATATTTGCATGCTTAAGCATGTGACTTTTAAAGTTTCCTTTATCATTGCATTCATAGTTACACTCAGAACATTTAAATAATTTTATATTTAAATGAGTAAGCATGTGCCTATTTAAGCTATGCTTACGATTATATTCGCAGTCGCACTCAGAACATTTAAATAGTTTCATATTTCGATGCTTCAGTATGTGTTTCTTTAAGCTTTCTTTATGATTACATTCATAGTTGCAATCAGAACATTTAAATAATTTTACATTGGAATGAATTAGGACATGGTCTTTGTAATTTCCTTTCCGATTACTTTCATAGCTGCAATCAGAACATTTAAACAACTTAACATTGCTGTGATTTAACACGTGTGCTTTTAAGTATCTTTTCTGATTACATTCATAACTGCAATGAGCACATTTAAACTTCTTCGAGTGTGTCTGTAAATGACTCTCCAACTCGTCTTTGGTTTCAAAACTCAAATTACAATAGTTACAATTCTGGTTCTCTTCATAGTTCTTTTTAATTCTTTGATCATGCGTTCCTGACGTTTGCGGTCTGCTTCTTAAAGCACTCTTCACTTTGGAGCATTTTTCTCCTTGATAAGCATCGCAATTTAGAGCCTGTACAAAACAAAAATAAATAAAAATTTATATTAAAAATGTAGAAGAGATTACTTAAATAAATAACCTTAAATGTAATATTGCTACCTTTCTCAAATATAAAAAAAATATAACAAATATTCAACATTCCAAAATAAGAAAAAAAAAATAATTAACAAGTTACTCTAAAACAACAAGAAATTCTCTTAACAGACAAAATACTAAACACAAATCTTCCCATCGAATACAATAAAAATAAAAATTTCTCTCTGGTTGCATAGTTAGAGTCATCCAGGAGCACCATTCATCTCAAACATATAAACAGTTGCAAAGGAAGCTATTCTCTCACCCACTCTTTATAACTTCTTCATGCACAACCTACCAAATCCAATATCCCTCTCCATAAAAATATAAATAGCTATGTCATCGACTTGATTATCACCCTCCAAAGTTCATCCAAACATAACGCATCCAGAGATCTACAATACATAATAATGTCTAATAATAAAGAGAATGACTGCCTCACCACAAAAATCCAACAATTACACTTCTCATCCATAAGAGAAGAGAATAGAACAATCACCCAACAATATATCTAGCAAACAGTATATTTTCTCTCAACAAAATATCCACCATCATAGGATTAACATTCGATATCCATATGGCATACACTCCACACATTAATAATGTCACCTCAAGAGCCACACATAAACTCACTGCATTAAGCCTTGGCCGGCACAGATTTCAGTCAACAGAAATAAAACCTCTTGCAATAGGCTAGTTTACAGATAATATATTCGCTAATTATTATTATTATTATTATTATTATTATTATTAATGACATTGAAGATTCAAGTGCATGGCAAACGAACATTATGCTCCGCCCCGTACCCATTCCGTGGGTAGTAATAAATTAATTTTTCCCCCTTGAGTTTAATATCAATAAAGCAGAAACAACGTATCGGAAATGATATTGCATTTGGATCTATTCTTTGATTGAAGTGTGCAAATGATTCAATATTAATTATTTTCTAAGTATATTTTTCTTACATACATACATACACACACACTTTACTTTGTTGCACCCAGCTCCCCCCTACGAGAAGCGGGCGACCACGAGATATTCCGTCACCATTGTAGGCCTTGCCCAGATATGTATGAAAACAAGAATTCTGAAATTGTATCTAATGTTAGCAAAATCAGCAATCTATTGAGATGTTTTATACCAACAATTGTTTGGAAGGGGC
>JABUQX010094832.1:7500-15000 GCA_015478945.1 Trachelipus rathkii | reverse complement strand
ATTTAATTTGTATATGGATGGGGTGGTGAAAGAATTAGAGGTAAGGGTGGTAGGTTGATGGTGTTAAGACTGATGGAGAATGGAAGAAAGTGGAGGCAGCCTTGCTTATGGTAAGCCGATGATTTAGCTTTGCGGGGTGAATCTAAAGAAAGTTTGGCAGGATGTGCAAAAGGAGGGGGTTTGAAAGTAAATGTAGATAAGAGTAAAGTGATGTTAGTGAGTGAGGAGATTCTGGAGTGAGAAATCACGTTGGATGGTGAGCAATTGGAACAAGTACCAGAGTTTAAATATTTAGGCTACATGTTGGATGAAAATGGAATGGAGGATGCAGTGTAGTATAAAAGTTGTGAATGGTAGGAAGGTGCTTGGTGCAATTAAATCCATGGTGAATACAAAGGGACTAAGTCCTGAGTGAACTAGCGTTTTGCATGAGGCTATGTTGTTATCAGTGTTACTGTATAGTCATGAAACTAATGTGTGGAATAAGAGGTCAAGATCTAAGGTACAATCTGTTTAGATAGACAATCTTAGGGGCGTGATAGGTGTGAGAATTGATAAAATGAGGAATGAACGTATTAGTGAATTGTGTGGTGTGAAGAAAAGCGTAAATGAGAATAAAAGAAGAGTATTTTAAAATGGTTTAGTCATATGGAAACGATGGATGGATAGTCGGTTAGTTAAGCAGATGTATAGTGGTAAGTGTACTGAGAATTAACCGTTAAGAGACTGAAGAAAAAGGAAAAAATGGATTGAGTCAATAAAGGAATGCCTGAAGGAAAGGAATATGAGTTTGGCATAAATAAAAGCTTTTGTGTTGTTATACAAAATATGACTTGAATCAATAGATCAATAGATCAATACATAGGCGAGAAGAAAGGTGCAAAGAAAGAGTGAATGGCGGGATTTTGCTAAGGAGTTTGGTTGTAGGCCTGGCCCCAAGGATGAACCTTACATTGACGACAAATACAGTGAGGGTCCATTGCGGTCTTGTGAAACGCTAGGGTGGATTTTTTACTAAGACAAACTCTCACTTAAGGGTGTTATGGATGCGTAGGGAGGAGGAAGAGGTTCCTTTTGTCTTATGTCATGTTCTTCTATTAACCTTTCTCTTCTGTTTCCGGTGTATGTTGCGCATCTCATCCCAATCTGGATGATGATGATAATGCTGATTATTATACTGTATAATAATATATATATATATATATATCATACATATATTATATGATATATAAATATAAATACTAACAATATATATATATATTATAATAAATATATATAATATACTATATATATATAATCTTATATAATTATATAATATATACTATATATATATTATATGATATAATATATGACCTATATATATAATATACTGTATATAATAATATATATATGATATAGTATGACACACAGTCACACAACAGAGAGCCAAATGCCTGGAATTTTATTTAATCAGCCCAATTTCATGATAAGTAAGAAAGCAATTTTTTTTGCTGTTTGAACAGGAGAAAAACTTTACATGCACTACAAAAGGACATTGGTCGTGATTCTGTATTTGCTACAGAGCATACTTCGCACCTCCCTCTATTTTTTCCAAACATTGGCCAATGAGCTCCCCTGTTTGTGAGCCTTATATCAGGGGGCACAGAGTAATCAGATTTTCTTCTTTTGTTGGAACCTCTTTCACTTTTAGAAGCAAAATTTAGAAGTCCCATGCAAACCATTCGTCTAAATTCTAAAAGTGGGATGTGCTTGTTCATTTGACAATAAACTACATATGCATTTACTAAGGTCATGTCCACCAGACCAAAGAAGAGCGTATGCCACCATTTTCTACTCTTTTTATCTATGCCATAAATTGTTCTAAGTAAATCATGCTTTTTAATCCCCCCCATAAATTTACTGTAATCCACAACTACTTGAGGACATACTATACACATCTTTGAATCATCTTTCTGTGTTCTTGAAACACTTGCCTTGTCAATCCCATGAAAATTTGAAACAAAATGAACAGATTTAGAATCTTTCCATTTAAATACTGTAATTCCTTGATCTGTGGACCTATAGTCAAATTGTCCCCGTTGGAGCTTAGAGTTTTGTGCTAATTCTGGAAAATCTTCTCTCGAGCTCCTAATAGTCCCACAAGCATAAGTTTTCTCAAGTTTTAGTATTTCAAGTAATTGGAACGAGGAAAAAAAATTATCAAAATATAACATGTATCCTTTCCCTAGATAGTCCTTTGCAAGATGCAACACAACTCTCCCACTCAATCCATAAATTTTCTTTTCATCATTTTTCAAATCTTTTTGTTTCCCACAAAAAATTTCGAAATTTGAAATATACCCACTTGAATCACCCAAACCCCAAAGTTTATAACCTCGCTTGATAGGTTTCACCGAGTTCTGATGTTTCATGGCCGATCTTCCTTTGAAAAGAATCATAGATTCATCAATAGAAATCTCTCTCCTTGGAAAATAAAAACATTTAAAGCTTTTTGTTAGCTTTGAAACTAAAGGTGCAATTTTATATAGCTTTTCTTTCTTATGATTAGAAATGACAGAATTGTCATTTACATGAAGTTTTGATAAAATGTCTTGAAATCTGTTAAGAGACATACGACTCGAAATGTAATCATTTTTATAATCTAATGCCTGGGACCAGTAATATTTGTATGATGGATATTGAATATAACCCATATATAAATTTATACCCAAAAACACTAGCATTTCATCCTTAGTCACCCTTAAATTAACAGATTTCTGTGTGGCATAAAGATTACTTTGAAAACACAACAGTTCAATCAATGAGTCATCAAAAAATTTTAAGAAAAAATCGGTTGGAGAATTACAAGAGCTAAAAATGGACTCATTAGGACCTACTGGTAAAGAGAATTCAGTAACAGGTGATGACTGTTCTTTTTTCTTCCATTTACGAAACTGTTGAGAGTTGAAACTGCTGCAGCTTTCATCCTCTAGCGAAGAATTCATCGATGTCTGAACTGCCTGAGGAGGGGAAGCATTTACTATTACATCACACTTTGATACGTCAGAATAGGTTTTAGGTGCTTCGGATTCTAGTGGTTCTTCACCTATAACTTTGCTTAGTGTGTCTTCTGTCGCACCGTATTCCTCCTCTTCGTCAGTATCCTCATTATAATCTGATGGGATATCCTCAAAAATACTAAGAACACGAGAGTCATCAATTGGGCAACGAATGTTCTCACACATCTGCAGAATAACAATATATATATATATATATAATATATAATATATACTATATAATATATAATATATATATATATATAAAATATATATATATATATTATATAATATATATATAAATATTAATAAACAACTAACCTCTTATAACGTGCTTTATCCCTTATACAAGGGGGTGGGTAACACTTGGGGACCACAGGAAATCGAGCTTTAAGGCTGGCGGCTATCCCCAAACCAGCGCCACCAACATGGTTCGCAGTCGGAGTTTTATTCTTGCTGCCCCAGGGAATAAAACTTCCAATGCCACGCGGAGGATATTTTTTTTGAACCAGAGAGCCAAGTTCAAGGTTGGAATGTCTGAAGGTCATCCGCTCAAGCCTCTGCGCGCCCCCCAAGAGCGGCAGGTTTCGTGTTGTATATATATATTATACTATATATATATACTATATCCAATGCTCCTACTATACTATATACCTATATATATATGTATATATATATATTACTATCATATCATATATATATATATAAAATATATATATATATTATATATTATATATATATATTTATATATATATAATATATAGTATACACTTTAATACCTACTGACACCACTGTCCTTTCCATCTCATCTCCGGACCAAATTACCACTCTTATCATATCAGCGTTCCACCCTCTTTTGGATAGAGTTGAGTAAGGCTGAGAAACTAATAAATGTCCCGTACTTTCCACTTCCCTTGACCCTCTCTCTGCGTCGTGACGTAGCGTGCCCTATCTCTTTTCTATAGGTATTACAACGGCAGGTTGTCGAGACAATTGACCTCTCACATTCCTCAACACTGGCCGTCCCCTCAACAACAAGAGGTGCCTTGTTCTCTCATGAAAATTGCGTGAATATTGGAGACTCAAGGGTCACTCGTTGTGGTACCTCCTTCTTTCCAGCCACATCTGTTTTGTGAAACTCCCTTGCCTTCTTTATTTTCCCGCCGCAATATTTTAATCTTCTCTATTAGTCCCGCGTCTGCACCCACCTGAAGGAGTTGCGTTAGGCAAGGGTCAGGGTGGGTTTACTTTCCATATATTTTTATTTTTATTTTTCTTATGTAATTTTTTTTATTTTTTATTTTATTTATTTATTTATTTTTGCCCCCTCCTTTTGAAAAGGGCGGATGCCCCGTGAGTGGTCGGTATCATGTTAAAAAACAAAACAAAAAAACAACAAAAATTATATATATATATATATTACTATATATATATATATATATATATATTATACTATATATATTACTATAATATATATACTATATATATATATATAATTTATATATATATATATATATATATATTATACTATAGCGTTAGATGAGGTTAGACTGCTTATATGCTTAATGGCATTCACTATTATCGGGCCAGTTGTTTTTGGTGATTTCGATGCATTTTTTGACGATTATTTGCCTAAAACCCAAAAATATTTACCTGTAAGTAGGTTCATCTTCAAGTCATAAACCTTGGCAGGCCTTCCTCACAAATACGTTTTCCTTCAAGTCATAAACCTGGCAGGCCTGCCTCACACTAATACGTTTTTCCTCAATAGTCCTTTATGCTTTACTAATCCTCTCGAAGATTCTTCTGCTATGCTTCGAAGCACGATCTGTTTTTGCGGGTTATATCTTTCTTGCCATTTTTACTCTGATATATATATATATATATGATATATATTATATACTATATATATATATATATAATATATATATATATACTATTATATATATATAATTATATTATATTATACTATTATATAGATATACTATATACTATATATATACTACTATATATATATATTATAGTATATATATATATGATACTATATATATATATTTTATTATATAGTATATATATATATATAATATATATATATATATACTATATATTATTATATATAATGTATATATTATATATATATATTATTATATATATATATATATATATATATATTATATATATATATATAATATATTATATATATATTATAATAATATATATATATATATATATTTGAAATTTAAAATATTTTAAAACATGATAACACTCTCTCGAGCTCTTTGGGATTCATTAACTGTAGCATTGAGGCCACATTTCAAAAGTTTATAATAAAACTCATATGGGGAGTGTGAGGATTTGTGAGAAAATGTGGCATCGTAGCGCAGCGAATTTTATTTGTTCGTCATTATCATCTGTCATCCCTTTAAAGAGAGTTCAAATAAACAGTAACATTGTCGTCACTATCACAATTGGCCACTTAATTATACTTTTGGCGTGCACTCTGCAAATATAATAATTTTTGGGAGTATTTTTAATAAACGTAAAATCTTTTTTTTTTCAATAGAGTTTGTATAATATTATAATATACCCTTCTTATTTTTTACTTTATGAATTTATGTAGGTAACTCAAAAAACAATTTTTTTAATAATTTTATTTATACCATAATATCTTACTCTACATTTCTCCGAATTACTCTTCTATATTTAAGAATCTACGACACTTATAAGACTGAATATCGTTGTTAAAAATATGTGTGAGCCCACATGTGAAGTGTGTCATAACCGTTTCTTGTAGTGATCATTTTGCATTAGTAAATCTATTAAAAACCATTCAAAACTACATTAAAAAGCATCAAAATAGCATAAAAAACCATTAAACAAAAAAACATTTGGTTTCAAGTGTTTTTTAAAAAACTTTTTTTTTTTAAACCATGTTTTTTCCAACCCTTTATATACTAGTATATACTATATTATACTATAATAGATATATATACGGATCAAGAGCATCGGAAAAGTGAAAAAGATAGTAAAGAATAATATTACACAATATCCTAAATAGAAATACCCTGCCTTACCTCTACTCCTCACTCTATATATATACCTAGTATATTTTATATATTTAGTATATTAGTGAGAACTCTCGCCTCTAGTCAGAAAATCCTACCTATATATAAGTACTATATCTAACGACCGCTTATTAATATGTCGGTGTCGAACCTGCTCGTGTGTGATGTGGCACATTAATAATCGCCCAACAATCCCACGCTAGTCCGAGAAACCTGTGCTAGACCTCAAGACGCACTTCTCGCGGTTTGCTGACAGGTTCTAAAGCCCAATACAACACATCTACAAATAATATCCCGCCATTCATCCTATTATGACACTTTTATTCATCCTCTGTACCAGATACTTATACATTCCTGATCATATCAGACATTCGTTTAATTGACTCACGTCCTAATTTTATTCTATATACGGTCTCCCTCAGCCGGTTATTGTATATCCCATAACACAACCTCACCATACTATATACATCCGTACTAGTTAACTTAAATCCGTGAGTATAACTGTCATTCATCCATAATATATTATAATCCTACTTGACAATGTAATGATCCATTATACAATATACAATATTTCATTATTCTTTACTCATATCTACCCGTTCAGTCACACCACATTAACTCTCTATATCATTTCATATCTTCGATTAATTATACATATCTTTATTCTACATACCTAATACTCCTCTAAGATTATTCATCTGAAACACATATTGAACTTTAGATCTATATACCTCTTATTCCAGGTCATAGTATACCAGTCATACTTACTATATTATTATTATTTACATTATATATAGGTATAATATAATACATTGACTCATCATGCAAGACCTCCTAGCGACTCCTAAAATACGTAGAGTCCCTTTTACATACCTTATAAATAACGATTAATTATAGTGAATACAGACTAACACATTTTCTCATGACCATTACATCAACTTCCCTACTACACTCTGGCATCATCCGTTTCCTATTTCATCCAACATATTTCATAAATATTTACTCAGACACTTGTCTCAGCTGCTCACCATCTATAACATAACTTCACACTCTTTTGTGAAGCAATATATCTACTAAACATATTTTTAATGATATTTTTTTAAATAATAATAATATATATATTTATTAATATATATATATATATATTAATATATATACTATTTTATATAGTATATATATATATATATATAAATATAATTATTATATATATATTATATATCATATATTCTATTATTAATATATTATATATATTATATATAATATATAATATTAATATATTAATATATATAATATATATATATTATATATTATATAATATATATATATATATTATATATATATTTATAAATCTATCTATATATATATATATTACTATATTAATTTATATTAATATATAATAT
>JABUQX010094832.1:0-2500 GCA_015478945.1 Trachelipus rathkii | reverse complement strand
TAGTTTGCAATTATTTAATTTGGAATTCTTTTTATTGGATATATATAGATGTTTATATGACTTTTAATAATATATTTTAACTGTTATATTTCAATATATATTATAATTAATACATAAAAGATTACATACAATATATTAAAAACATTTTTAAAGAAACCTTTTTTTTTAATATGAAATAATACTACTCTTTCACGTTAAATATTTTCCCTTTATTGTTTATCTATAACCTATATTTACGTCACCGATACATACGTTATATAGAGACCTCTTCAGGCTAATATTGATACTGGATTTCTTTCTATTATTATCTTTCCATCATATAGATATAGTCTAAGTCGTGTTTCGAGGTATGGTTACTGCTATATTTTTGCATCACATTGTGCATAACGTCGTTTGATAATAGATTTTGATTCCTTCATTGAGATTTCATATTCTAATTTTATTAATCCTATAGTAAAAACGTTCTATATCTTATACTTCACTACGCGGGATATAATCTTATTGTAGGTTAGTTTACTATTATAAATGCAAAATAGATTCCATGCGATTTTGCTTAGTAATGATTGTGCGATGGTTCGTGTTTTTGATATTTCTGATCATCTTTATATTGTTTGATATTGGATAGATAAGAGTGGCTGTGTTCACTGTGGAACATAATCATGACTGTGAATAAGCGCTATCTCGAGTTAATCTCAGTCTCGTGTCGCTGAGTCGCTAAGGCATCTGCTCTGATAATTATTTTGTTCTTCTGGTTGCAGAATCTATGGGGCTATACTTCGATCCTTACTTATTTCTCTTATCGCTTTTTCAATGCATAGCGTCTATTGCACCGGAGGAAACTTCTTATATACCAGTCCTCGGCGTATGTTTCCTTCCTGTTGACTTTATTCTTTTCAGTGTTCTCGGCGGGCTTTGAGCAATGTTTTGGGTTTTGGTGTTAAGGACATGTTTTATCTTTTGATGCGCTACTTATTGTCAGAGGTCATATTTATATATTACACGGTAATATTATAGTTATTAACGAATATATAGTATACTCGTATATATATGAGTAATTGAGGAATTGGTAAATAAGACGAATAGTATAGTTTAGTATGATATTTATAGGTGTTTGCTCTATTTTTTCGGCGTAAGGGAGAAATGATACTGAATGCTATAGTTTACCTTCTTTTTTGTACTATTTAAATAGGGTTAAGAGCGTTTTGCTATGAAAAACTCGGAACAAAGAATAGTTGAAATTAACAGCTCTGTGACTAAAACAGTTAAATCTGTGAAGGAAAGAATAACGGTGTATTAAGAATAGTTTCTTGTATGCTGTAGAAGCAGTGGGGAAAGCTTACGAAAGGCACGGAGGATTACAATGAAGAGGCATAGAAAAACAGCTAATTATGTTAGACGTGTGTGTAGGGTTACAATGATCAGCTATAAGCCCAATGTAAACTCAAAAAACAGTATAGTTTTGGGTGGTTTGTTTTCCTCGGTTGTAATGGATAAAGCGAAAAAAATTTCAAAGTGATTGTTATTCCATGTGGATTAAGGTATCGAGGAAGGGGATGAGTTACTTGAAGGCATAATTATTTCGATGCGAATATATTACTGAAACTAAGGAAATATTTGAATAGGAGGTAATAAGTTTAGGGACATCCTGTTAGGGTTGGTCGTGTGTTGTGAGAGGAGCAAACATGTCATCTACAGTTATCAATACATCATAAAACACTAATGTTTCAATAAAGAGGTGTGCCCACCTCTTGGGTTAAATTGATATAGGATTCATAAAAATAGATTAAAATTTGTTATAGTTCCATATAATATGGCTTATACTGAGTAATGGGAGACAGTGGGAGATCTCCGCGATACTCAGGCTCGAAAGTTTGAGTTTTACTAATTATTGCCATATTAAAAGCAAAGATAAAAGTTACTGTTGTAATAGAGATATATTAAATGAGCTGTTTTTTAAGTATGATAAACGGGTAAGGCCAATCTCTGTTCTGTCATCTATATAAAATTCTTTTATTTCTCCATATAATATATATCCAGAATCGTAACTCCTTATCTCCCCCTCTCCTTCTTTTAGCACAAGAAACTAAATACATCCACACAATACTATTCAATATCACATTTTACGTATATATATATATAATACGATATGTTTTATTTCTCAAAAGTAGATTTACAAAAGCATAAAATATAAAGATAATAGAGTACTTATTTAGCACCATTAGTTCGCCCTCGAAATAAACTATGAGCAACAGCCTCCTTTTACCTATTCCTTATACTCATCTTCAATTACAATTATATATTAATAATTTCAGTAATATATTATAATTACTCTAGTATCAAAAATGTAAATTACTCCCTCTATTCCATACAGAAATACTATCACCTTAAAAATAACAATTCTCAAACCGCCCAAAACAAAAGAAAATCGTCCCTCCAAGCTGTATATATAATCAATTCTCGCACCTGACTTTATTTAATCGGCGTCTGCTTTTTACTCTCC
>JABUQX010094831.1:17500-24206 GCA_015478945.1 Trachelipus rathkii | reverse complement strand
TGCATTAAGGCAACCTGCATGTGTTTCTACCCTATGATATTCTTTACTTTAAAAATAAAATATGTAACTAAATATATATATACCCATATATTTATTATCCGAAAAGATTTCATTTTTGAAAAATATTTTATATAAATATAGCCAAAGTCAAATTTTTTTTTTATATATATATTTACGTTAAAAATAATAATAATTTATATATAATATATATAATTAATAATATATATATATACTATATATATATTATATATATATATATATATATGTATTTAAAATATTTGAAAGATATGATTATCAGAAAATAATAATCGATATCTCATAGGATCCCCTTTTTCTATACTATTACCAATTTTCCTGCTGTGCCCCCTGGTCTCCCGTCCATTGTCTACTATGAAGAATTTATTCATCCATATTATCAGTAGATGTAAATATTTTATAGACTTGTATCATGTCCCCTTTGAGAAATTGCCTTTCTGCAGAAAACTCCTAACTCCTTCAGCCTTTCCTCATAGCTCTTACCCTCAAACCCAGAAATCATCCTTGTTGCTCTATGTTGCACTCACTCTCTCTCTCTAGCATATCTATGTCTTTCCTTAAATAAGGGCACAAACTTGTGCACAATAATCTAATACTGGCCTAACATAGTTATTACTCAGTTTACTTATAACTTCCTTGCTCTTGTAAATGACATTGCAATTTATTATACCTAGCATCTTATTAGCTTTATGCCTTGCTACCAAATACTGATTAGCTACTTTCAAGTTACTGCTTATAATCACACCCAAATCATTTTCTTGGTCTACAGACACATGCCAATCCCCATTCATATCGGTTAAAACTTTTATTTGAGTAACCTAGGTGAAGAACTGTACACTTTTTACTATTGAAATTCATTTGCTACTTATCTGCCCACCCAAGAAGTTTATCAAGATCATTTTGAATCTCTATACATCCATCTCATCACTATTCCTTACTGAGGTGGCCACGCTGGTATCATCAGCAAACTTAAAAACCTTACATTTAAGTCCCTGGTTCTAAAATTTTTTTACCGGTATATATATATATATATAGTATATATATATATATATTTATATATATATTATATAATATAATATTTTTTATATTTATATTTTATATATTTTACTTATGTAATTATATTATATATTAATAATTATATATATTTTTTTTTTACAGATTACCACTACTTACAGAATGGGCCCTTCAAGGAGGTGGCAGGAAATAAAACTGATCGGAAAGCCCATCAAGCCTACACCGGCAAGAGCTCTCAGGATATGTGCGCAGACGTGGGGTTTTAAACGAGAGGAAGATTAAATCAGTAGGAAAAACAGAAGGATGCAGGAGTTTCCACAGAAAGAGAGTGGGCTGGAAATGTAGGAGGCACCACAAACGAACGAGTTGGGATTTTCAATGCTCATGCAAAATGCATGCGAGAGCATGGCACCCCTTGTATTGCGAGTGCGACGCAATGGAGGTGTGAATGCGAGTGGCCAACTCCTCCAAGCATCTGCCGTGGCAGTACCTATAGAAAAGAGATAGTGCGCCAATGTCACGTCGCAGAGATAGAGGGTCAAGAGAGTTTGAAAGTAGGGACAGTTTATTAGTCTTCTAGCTTTAGACTCAACTCGTTCCAATAGAAAGGGTGGAGCCGGAGCCCCCCCAAATGCGAGAACAGTACTCCAAACAATGGCGAATAAGGCCCTTATATAACTGGAGAGCTTTGCAGAGGAAAAAAATTTCCTCATCCTGAACAGAACTCCGCGTTTCATTGAGACCACCTAGCAACCGTTGTGATATGAGCGTTTCCAAGATTATCTTCTATGTTCAGACCAAGAATGTTTATGTTGTCAACATGAGACGGTTAGAACCGTTTCGAAAAGATAGGAAAGTCTAGAGGTGTTTTTCGAGAGGGGGATGTAAAGTAGCTGAGTTTTCAAAGAGTTGAACTTCAGAAGGTTGTCGCGACCACAGGGAAATCCTATCCAGGTCGGCAAGAATAGAATCAGAAAGCTGAAGACGAGAGGCAACTCTAGATGCAAAAGAGGAGCAGATTTGAAATGAGTGGAAGAATGGAGAGTTGAGTCATCGGCATAAGAGTGAACAGAGTTAGAAATGCAGCTGAAGATCATTGATGAAAAGTAAGAAATAAAGTTGGAGATAAACAGTACACTTGAGGAAACACCACAATTAACAGGAAAGGAGAGAAGTCGCCCCATCAACCGATATTGATATGGAAGCAACCAGAGAGAAAACTTGAAAGAAGTAAGCAAAAGAGAAGGAGGAAACCAAAGGGAAGGGAGCTTAGAGAGTAACGACGCATGCCATACTCGATCAAAAAGCCTTTGATATATCGAGTGCCACCACCCAAGACTCCCCATAGTCCTTAAGGGCAGAAGACCATAAATCAGTTAGATAGGATATTATGTCACCAGTTGACCTCGAGCGTCGAAAGCCATACTGATGATTGGAAAGAAGAGAATGAGACTCCAGATTGTCCAGGGAAATGAGAGTTAGAAGAGTTTCAAAGATCTTAGATAGAATTACAAGTGAGAGCTATAGGACGATAGTTAGAAGGATCAGAGCGGGCTGCCCTTTTTTGGATTGGTTGACATATGTGCGCTTCCAGCCACTGAGGAAAATGTACAAGTATTAAGCATAAGAGAGTAGATTTGAATCGGAGGGACAGAGGGCCAGCTCGAAGCCCACTCCTCAGAACACGGGGAGGAATTGCCATCGGGCCACTAGCCTTCCTGACACTCGATAGATCTCAGAATCCCATACACCCCGATCATGCGTAATCACGGAAGAGGCCAATAGGAACCTGCAGGGAGAAGAAGCAGGGAGGAGTGATGCCGGATCGTCCAGGGTAGAATTAGATGAAAAAAGGAGGTCGAGAGATCGCCTTTTCAGATTAGGAGAGTTATGCTACAGAGACCGTCAAGAATAGCGAGAATAAGTGAGGAACAAGCGCCAGATATTTACAAAAGTATTAAGAGATGTTATTTGACGCAAGAAGGCCAGAATTTTATCAGTAGGAGAGCCAAAGTAGGTTGTCTCGCACTTTCTTTTAGTGAAAGCGCGCTTATGCCTGTTGAATAATAGTTCCCATGCAAACGATTCCGAGGCAGAATGGCAAATTAGTAAGAGTGATAGCAGAGACGAGAATTTTTCCATGCCCGATACGCAATGTTCTCTCCTGAATGCGGAGCGAGAACATTCCCCATCGAACCATGGATTTGTGGAGAAAAAGATATTTAGTTGAAGATGAATGAACCCGCTCATACCCTCAACGATTACGGCCCCTACCTTTTCAGCGTGTGACCGAAGTGTCCTCCGAGTCAAAGCGAAAGATTCACTCCAAGCATAGTTAGCAAAGAAGAGAAACGACGCAACGCCCCAATTAGCCCGATTAAAGTGCCAGAAAGTACGTTGGGGCATGGTGGAGCTGCTGGAGAAAAGTTTTAAAATTAAGAGCTGAGCTACGAGACTGTGGTCAGAGTACCGATAGGAGGGAAAATGGTGTTTTTATATCGAGAAGGAGTAGTGGTGAAACATAATCAAGCGTGTTCAGAATTGGTTGGTACGATCTGGAATGTGTGTAGGTTCTTAAATTAACTGTTCCCCGGATCATTGAGAATACTGAATGTCTTGGCCTCCTCCCCTCCTTGCATCAGTATGAAAGGAGCCTTTTGAGTACTCAGCAATTATGGGATGAGAAAACCGGGTGCTTTAAAAACTACGCTTGAAGCGTCTTTTTTTTGGGACGTGGATGGCCTAGTGGTTATGAGCATCAGGTTATTGTTACTCTGCGACGCGGAGTCCAATGTTTCGAATCCCGCTGATGCAGAGTTAAAAATTCCTGTGACTCATTCATTTAAATATATAATATATATATATATTATATAATATATATATTATATATTATATATATATATATATATATATATATATATATATATATATATATATATATTATATATATATAATAAACTAATATATAGTATATAATATATATAATATATAAGCGCTGACCCTGTCTTCACTATTTCCCATGATGACCATTTATTGCCTTTTAGTGTACACACTGTTTTCTATTGCACAACCACTCTTTAATCCAACCTATGTACCACTCCACCTATTTAACATTGCAATATGTAATAATTTCTTTCATCTGACCAATTTTCGCAATACATAATATCAGCTGGATCTCCTCGGTCAATGCAGTTAGTAATGTATTTCATAAATTCTAAAAGGTTTGACTGACATGACCTACCCTTTCTAAAGCTATGCTGGGAGTTATACCTACATTATCTTATCTTCCAAATCTATTTCTATATGACCTTTCAGTAACTTTTTCAAAATTTTTACAACCAGAGATGTTAAGCTAACTGGGGGGAGTGCAACATAGAGCAACAAAGGTGATTTCTGACTTTGAGGGTATTCTGCCCTGAACACCATCAGGATCTACAGTTTGATATCTTTAGTCTCATCAATATCAAGAAATGAAAAACTATCTCTACTTTGCTCTCTGACATAACTCTTATAAAATTTTTCATCTTTAAACACTGATGCAAAGTAGGTGTTAAAAATATTGACTAATTCATCATCAGGGCTAACCACTATATCGTTTATCTGAATAGGATCAATCTTTATTAAATTTATAAAATTGAAGAATTTGTTTAGTCTATTATACTGTTGCTTTCTTTGAACCTCTTGAACTGCTACCTGTATGCTTTTTCCTTAATTTTGTTTCATCTTCCTACTCCACCAGTTGGGTTTTCTGCCCTTTGCTCGGTTGTTTCAACTCTGTCCTCTGCTCTTTGGCATATCGGTGAAACTTTTTCTGTGGTGGTTGACATATCGTAAACCTTTGATAGAGTCTGGCACGAAGCTTTGATTTATATACTTCACTTTGATTTCCTTTCCGGTCAGTCTTTAGTAGCTGTCGTAGACAAAGACAGCCACTGTTCATCCTTTAAAACTAATAATTCTTCATTGTTCTGTCCTATCCCAATTTTTTCTACTTTTTAGTAATGACGTCCTCTCTGTTACTTTGTCACCTATCCTCTCCTGTGCCGACAACTTCACCATTCATTATTCCTATCATTTTGAAATTATCTTCCTCCCATCAGTAATTATCTCATTTTAGGAGGATGGCCTTGAAGCAACTAACCTATGATCTTTCTCGAATTTCTAATTAGACCAGAGAAAATATGGTTGTGTTTAATGCTTTAAAAACCTCGGTTTCTTCATATTTCTATCAACATGATCTTCCACATTCCACACAATCATAACATTTTGAAAGCATGCAATTCAAACCTTTGTCTGCCCATAATATTCTTGGTGTTTCTCTATCTCATGATCTTTCTTGGGAGAATCACATTAGTTCTCTTTCTAAACCATCTCTTAAGAAGTTGGGTTCTGAGGCACCTTTGCAATTTCTTCATTCCCCCTCCCCCCGTATGGTGTATGCCTCACACATCTCGGGTGGTTCCACTCTCACAACTAGCCTTGATAAGGTGGAGTCTAGTTTTTTTTTGCCTCATCAACTTAACTGTTCTCACTAACTTTCCAGTCTTTTTCTGCCCATCGAACTGTTGATCACACTCCTTATAATATTGTTGTTACTGAACACTGATCTTCTCTACTCCGTAGTCATATATATATATATATATATCATACATATAAATGATTTAGACCAGGGACTTGAATGTACAGTTTCTAAGTTTGCAGATGAAGGAGTGAAAGTAGCCACATCAATTGGCTACCTTGAATAATGATGGAAGTACAAAGATTTAAAATGATCTTGATAAATTTCTTGGGTGGGTAGATAAGTAGCAAATGAATTTTAATAGTAAAAAGTTTAAGGTTCTTAACCTAGGTTACTCAAATAAAAGATTTAACTTCAATATGAATGGGGATTGGCTTGAGTCTGTAGACCAAGAAAAAAGATTCGGGGGTGTTATTATAAGCAGTAATCTGATAAAGTAGCTAATTAGAGTTTGGAAGCAAGGAATAAAACTAATAAGATGCTAGGAATAATAAATCGCAATATCATTTACAAGAGTAGGGAAGTTAAAAGTAAGCTTTATAATAGCTATGTTAGGCCAGTATTAAAGTATTGTGCACAAGTTTGGGCACCTTATTTAAGAAAAACCATAGATGTTCTGGAGAGAGTGCAACATAGAGCAACAAGGATGATTGGGTTTGAGAGTAAGAGCTATGAGAAGATGCTTGAGTTAGGAATGTTTTCTGTAGAAGGGAGATTTCTTGGAGGGGGCATGGTGCAAGTTTGCAAAATATTTACATCTTTTGATAATACTGAGACAATAAACTCTTTATAGTAGACAAAGGGACACAATAAGAAAATTAAGAAAATGTGTAATCTTGATGTAAGAAAACATTCATTCAGTAATAGGGTTGTTAATTTTTGGAATGGTTTACTGCAGGAGGTTGTTGAGTGTGATCCATTTGCAACATTAAAGAAGGATTAGGATCAATATTACAGTAGTTGGGGCATCATAAAGTATATTTTGACTAAGGCCAAATTGGTTTTTTAGTTAGTTATTAAGTAAAACTGCATGTACTACCGATATTATTACATAAATAAGGAAAAATACGTTGGGGATGAGGTAATTATAAGGAGGTAATGGGGTAAAACGAGAGTTGAAGAATGGTAAATCTTCAG
>JABUQX010094831.1:0-12500 GCA_015478945.1 Trachelipus rathkii | reverse complement strand
TCAGAAAATCCACCCTAGAGCTTCATGGACCGCGACGCGATCCTCACTATGCGAAATCTCCAGTGTATCTCATCCCCTGCCCAGTGGGCCACAACCATACCCCCTTACAACACCCCTCCATTCTCTCCTATCAGTACTTCTTCTCGCCTCTGCCCAAACTCACATTTTCTCTCTGCAAAACATTCCTGGTACTTGACTCAATTCAACTTTTCTTCGTCTCCCAACCCGTCGGTTCCACAAACACTCACCACATACATCCGCTTAATCAACCGATTAACATTCATCCTTTCCACATGACCAAACCATCTCAACATACTTTCATTTATTCTCTCGTTACCCTTTTTCACACCACACAAATCTCTAATAATTCCTCATTTTATCATTCTTCTCACACTTAGCACGCCCCTAAGATTGTCCATCTGAACTACATTAACTTTAGATCTATACTCTTATTCCAGACCATAGTTTCGCTACTATACAATAAACACAGGTAACACATACCTCATGCAAGACCTGCGCACTTCCAGACTTAGTCCCTTTAGCATTCACCAAAAACGATTTTAATTCCAACCAGCCACCTCCTTGCCATTCACAACTTCCTACTACACTCTGCATCAATCTTTTCCCTTCTCATCCAACAATACCCCAAATATTTAAACTCAACACTTGTTCCAGCCTGCTCACCATCTAACATAACTTCACACTGCAGGCTATCCTCACTCACAACCATAACCTGCTACTCTTATCTACGTTTACTTTCAGGGCCCCTCCTTTTACATACCCTGCCAATCTCTTCTTACCAATCTTCTCAAACTCTCTCAGATTCACCACACAGAAAACCAAATCATCCGCAGTATAATAATAGGGCACCCTCCACTCGTCTCCATCCCATCATTCTAACCCATTTCCTGCCACCCCACCTCTAATTCTTTCATAAACCCCATCCAATACAAATTTAATAACAGGAGAACATAACGCAACTCATCTCACTCCGCTATAATATTAAACCAATCACCTTTGACACCATTTATTCTCACACACGCCTCACAATCCATATATACTTTGATTCCATTCAGAAGCTACCACCAACACCTGCCATAGAGCGTCCCTATTTAAACCCTATCATACGCCTGTCTGCAAATCCATAAACCTAAATACAATTTATTCTTTTCTCCTTCATTTCTCAATCATTTGTTTCAATGTTAAAGATTTTGATCCACACATCCTCACCCACTTTCTAATCGCACCTTGTTCTTCACCAATCAGTCCTTCAATTACTCGACGCACTCTTCGACCAAAATACCAGCATATATCTTCCCTACAACACTCAATAAAACTTATTCCCCCTATAAATTTCTTCAGTTCCCCTTATCTCCCTTTACCCTTATATAAGGGTACTATATCTCTCCTCCAATCCCTGAACTATACCCTCCTAAACGCTTTATTACACAAACTTTCCAAACCAAATCAATCACCATCTTCGCCTCCGTCTTGATCATCTTCACCAGTAATCTCAATCTATACCTGCAAAGATTTACCATTTTCACTTTCTCACTCTACCCATTACCTCCTCCTTGCTAATGACCTCATCCCAAAATACCTATTCCTTCTTGCACCATCAAACCCACACACATTCACTATTTCTGCCAATGTTAGGCAGATTTCCGAGGTGTTCCCTCCACGCTCTCCTCACATCCATTCGTCAGTTACAAAAGCACCACCACTATTCATTATTCTAAGCAGGTTCCCCTTATTCTCATCTTAACCTTTCGCGCTTCCTTCCAGAAGAGATTCCTATTCCCTTGTAAGTCCCCATTCATCCTCCTTCCAAACTGTTCATTTATCTCTTTTTTGCCTAGGTATGCACCTTTTAGATTCTTTTTCTCCTTTCTTTTGAAACTCATCATTTGCTTTTTATACATTCAACCACGCTTCTTCTTTTGCTTTTAACCGCTTGCATCACCTCTTCATTCCACCACTCACTGTTAACATTCTTACTTCCTACTTTAGCACATCCACATACCTCTTTTGCACTACTAACGAGGGCTTCCTTCATTTGCTCCAATATTTTAGTTTCAACTTGTTCACATTCAACTGATTTACTTGCGAGCGTTCTTACATACTTATCCTTATTACGTTGTTCACTTAACTCTCAAACTCTTAATTTTACCATTTCCTTCTCTCCATCCAAGCCCCCACTAACTTTAATTTTACATAAAACAACATATGATCTGATAATCCCGTTCTAAACCCCTCACTGATTTACATCCAACACATCCTTCAACCATCTCTCGTTCACCAACCACAAAAATCAATCAATACTTTTCACTTTCGATACATCTCTACCTACACCAACTCTAGTATACTTATGGATACTCTTGTGTTATTAAAGAAAGTATTACTTACACCACATACTTCTCTCCTCACAGAAACCAATCACCTTCCTACCATTCTCATTTCCTCCCGACAGCCCCAAACTACTGTATACCATCCCTTTTTTGATCCCTTATCCAACCATTCAAGTCCCCAACACTATCAATCTGAAGCTTCTACTCACCCCATCAAAAACATCATTCAAATTATCCCAAAAAATCATACTCTATTCAACGTTTCCCTCAGATGAACCATACGTCACAACCACACATACCTTAACCTTTCTCAAAACTAAATTTAACCATTAGAATTCCTAGACTCCACACACAAAGGTCAACATAGCTCTATACACAAGTCACTCATCAGAATTGCAACTCCTTCTCTCCCCTCTAATTCCTTTCCACACCAGCACACACATTTCACACCACATCACTCATTTCACGTTTCCTTTCATCTTTGTTTCCGTCACAGCGAGCAAATCAAAATTTTATGCCCTTCTAAATTACATCCATCACCTCTCTTCTCTTCTCCTTACATTTATTCCTCTGACATTCCATGTTACCCATACGATTCATACAATCTTCGCCGAAATTAGACGCCGTTTACGGCATCACGACCATCTCCAGCATGCATTAGCATTCCTAGCAAGAGATAGGTGGAAGTTGGCCAGCCAACCCAACTACCCCCGGTCCCTAGTCGCCCTTCTACGTACACGCAGGATACGCAGTGGCAATTCTTTCTCCCCACACATAGGATATGAGTAGTAGGATGTCTGTAAGATGTTATCTAGAAGAGGGGTGTGGGTGGATATAAGTATGTGATATGATATGTGGATAAATGGTGCGTCATATAGTTGCCTGGAAGATAAGTGTGTGAAGAATATGAAAGCAAAAGAGAAAGGCGCACCATTAAAAATGGGAAGTAATTTCATCGCTTCGAGTATGCGGTACTCTCCCCTATTGATTAATGGGGGCCAGCCTCTTGATACTCAAGCAATTATGAATGAGAAAACCCGTGCTTTGAAGAACACACTTGAAAGCGTTCTTTTTTTGGGGACGTGGATGCCCATGGTTAGAGCATCCAGTTATTGTTAACACTGCGACACGCGGAGTCCAATGTTCGAATCCGGCTGAAGGAGAGTAAAATCTCCTGTTGACTCATTCATTTAAATATATATATATATATATATATATATATTATATATATATATATTATATATATATATATTATATATATATATATATATATATATATATATATATATATATATATATATATATATATATATATATATATATATATATTGAGTTAAAGCAATGATCGCTGATACAAATATATACAAAAAAGAGAGCTCTGTTGATAAAATATGAAGGAATCAAATAGGAGATTCTAAAGGTTAAAAGTTAATAAAAATTATTAAATATAAAGTTATTTAAATAAATTCATGAGCTTTCGTTCCTATGCTGGAACCTCGTTCAGATGAAATTTATACACTAACATTAAAAAAAGCAAAAATTACTGAGTTATATAATATTTAAAGTTTGGACAATTTAATTTTGTTAAAAAATTTCGTGGTGCTCAGTATATTATTTTGTATTATGTCAAAGTTGTAATCACCTTTTTGTTTATTGAAATTATTTGAATTAATGATGCAAAAGGATTCGATGAGTTTACGTTTTTGTAAATTTTGTACATGAAGAATAGGTGTCATTTGGCTAATGTTAATTGAATGATTGTAAGTAGAGCGATGGAGTGTCAGGGAAGAATTTTGATTATCATTTAGAAGGTAATAATCAAAATAACCAAATGGACGTGCAATCGGCTATTCTCCAATGAACAAAGATTTAGCAATCTTTTACAGAATTTGTAACACATTGGGAAAGTTCGTTTAGGGCGCCGGTTGATGAATGTGAGAGTTTAAGGTTTTTTTAAGGGCGAGGATATCAGAGGAAGTGAAACGTAGAGTTTTTGGAAAAGATATTTTTAATTGTGTGATCAGAAATGAAGGTAGAGGGAGCGGAAAGAGTTGAATTCAAGGAGCAGTTAATAGAGAAGGATATATGTAGTTCTTGTTAGCCTTATTTCATGGCCTTATGGATAGATATGAGAAGGGTAAGAAAGTTTTTTGAAAGTGGAGGTAAGAAAATCGAGTTCAGGTTGAAGGTAGGAGGGAGAACATAATTTCAATAAACAAAAAGGTTATTACAAAATATATATTATATATATATATTATTATATATATATATATATATATAATATATATATATATATTATATAATATATATATATATATATATATATATATATCTATATATATATATATATATAATAATAACACGTTTGTGTCGCTGGTTTGGGATAGCCGGCCTTAAAGTTCGATTTCCTCTGAAAAAAGGGATAAAGCACGTTAAAAGATAGTTTATGATATATATATATATATATGAATATATATATATATATATATATATATATATATATAGTAGCGCACTATATATATGTTATATATATATATATATATATATATATATATATATATATATATATATATATTATTTTTCTTTCTTTCTTCTTTATCTTCCTTATATTTTCCCAAGAATGGGAGTAAGGTGCGCGACGGGCATCGGAAAAGAAAAACAGTAGAAGAACATGACACAAGTCGAAAAGAAAGCCCAGCCTTACCGCCCCCTCAGTACCATTAATTAGTGGAAACTCATCGCAGTCAGAAAATCCACCCTAAAGCTTCATGGGACAGCGATGGACCCTCACTATGGCATCTCGTAATGTAAGGGTTCAATCCCTTGGCCCAGGGGGCCACAACCATACCCCCTCACAATCCCCCGCCATTCACTCCTGTTATACACCTTTCTTCTCGCCTCTACCAAACTCACATTTCTCTCCTTCAAACATTCGCTTACTGACTCAATCCACTTTTTCTTCGGTCTCCCAGCCGGTCGGTTCCCAACACACTCGCCACTATACATCCGCTTAACCAACCGACTATCATTCATCCTTTCCATATGACCAAACCATCTCAACATACTTTCATTTATTCTCATTTACCCCTTTCTTTCACACGCACACACACCTCTAATACGTTCATTCCTCACTTTTATCAATCTCTCACACCTAGCACACCCCTAGATTGTCCATCTAACCACATTGAACTTTAGATCTATACTGCTTATCCAGACCATAGTCTCACTACTATACAAAACACAGGTAACAACATACCCTCATGTAAAACCCTAGCACACTCAAGACTTAGTCCCTTTACATTCACCAACGATTTAATTGCACCAGCCACCTTCCTGCCATTCACAACTTTCCTACTACACTGTGCATCGTCCGTTCCCTTTGCATATACGCATATACCCTAATATTTAAACTCAAGACACTGTTTCCAGCTGCTCACCATTCTAACATAACTTCACACTGAGAGCTGTCCTCACTCACAAACCATAACCCTTACTCTTATCACGTTTACTTTCAAACCCCTCCTTTTACACACCCTGCCAAATCTCTCTACCAATCCTCCTCAAACTCTCTTCAGATTCACCACACAGAACCAAAACCATCGCATATAATAGGTAGGGCACCCTCAACTCATCTCCATTCTCCACCATTCTAACACCATTACCTATGCCATCCCCACCTCGAATTCTTTTCATAACCATCCATATACAAATTGAAATAACCAAGGAGACATAACACAACCCTGTCTTACTCCGCAATTAATCCAAAACCACTCACCATTGACACCATTTATTCTAACACGCTTCACTATCGTCATACTTACTTTTGATTCCATTCAGAAGCCAACCACCACACCATATTATCACTAACACCTGCCATAAACTTCCCTATTAACTCTATCATTAGCCTTTGAAAATCCATAAACCTAAATACCAATTTATTTCGTCTTCTCCTCATTTCTCATCATTTGTTTCAATGTAAAGGATTTGATCCAACCATCCTCTACCACTCCTAAACGCACCTTGTTCTTCAACCAATCAGTCTTCATCACTCGACGCACTCTTTGACCAAAATACCAGCATTACCTTCCCGTACAACACTCAATAAACTTATTCCCTATAATTCTACAGTTCCCCTTTTCTCCTTACCCTTAATAAGAGGTACTATTACCGCTTTCCTCCAATCCCTTGGAACTATTACACCTCTATAAACGCTTATTACACAACTTCCAAATTCCAATCAATCACCATCTCGCCTCCGTTCTTGATCATTTCACAGTAATTTCACTATACCGCAGATTTACCATTCTTCATTTTCACTCTAGCCCATTACCTCCTCCTACTAATAACCTCATCCCCAAAATACCGTACCTATTTGCACCATCAAACCCCACACACATTCACTATCAACCTCTTCATTACTGTTAATACTTGTGCAGATTTTCGAAGTGTTCTTTCCCACTCTTCTCTCACACCCATTTCATCAGTACAAAAGCACCATCCCTATCATTATTCTAAGCAGATTCCCCTTATTCTCATTTCTAACCTTTCGCGCCTCCTTCCAGAGAGCTTCCTATTCCCTTTGTAAGTCCTCATTCATTCTCTTCCAAACTGTTCATTTCTTCTTGTTTTCTCCTACGTATACACCTTTAGTATTTCTTTTTTCCTCTTATATAATTCCAAGCATCTTTTTTTGAGTCTTCATCATTTTTTAGTACATCCAAACACGCTTCTTTTTTACCTTAACCGCTTTCATCACCTCCTCATTCATTCCAAAATTCACTGTTAACATTCTTACTCCTACTTTTAGCACATCCACATACTTCCTTGCTCTACTAACAATTGCTTCCTTCATTTGCCCCCAGATTGTTCGTATCAACTTGTCACATTCACTGATTTACTTGCGAGCGTGCTTACATACTTATCCTTATTGTCTCTGCTCACTTAACTTCTCACTCTTAATTTTACTACTTCCTTCGTATCACCTTCCTCTCCATCCAAAGCCCACTAACTTAATTTTACAACAGAACAACATGATCCGATAATTCCATTCCTAAACCCCTAACTGATTAACATCCAACACATACTTCAACATCTCTTCACAAACACTAAATCAATCATACTCTTCACTCGATACCATCTCTACCTACACCAACTTTAGTATATTTATGAATACTCTTGTGTTAAAGAAAAGTATTTACTTACACACATACCTCTCTTCTTCACAGAAATCAATCACCTTCTACCTTCTCATTTTCTCCCGCCACCCCAAAACCACCTGTTATACCATCCCCTTTTTTTATAACCTATCCAACCATTCAGGCCCCCAAACACTATCAATCTGAAGCTCCTACTCACCCCATCCAGAACATCATTCAGATTATTCCCAAAAAATCGTACTCTCTTAACGTTTCCCTCAGGATGGACCATACGTCACCAAACCACGACACACCTTGACCTTTTCAACTTAAATTTAACCATTAGAATCTAGGACTCTCACCAATCAAAGTCTACCCATAGCTTTTACCACAGGTCACTCATCAAAATTGCAACTCCTCTCTTCCTCTCTCATTCATTTCCACACCAGCACACACACATATTTCACACCACACACCCACTCAAATTTTCATTCCTTTCATCTTTGTTTCAGTCACAGCGAGCAAATCAAATTTGCCCTTTCTGAAATACATCCATCACCTCTCTTCCTCTTCTCCCTCAACATTTATTCCTCTACATTCCATGTACCCATACGATTCATAAAATTTCGCCGAAAGATAGAAGGCCGTTACGGGCGATCACGACCCTCTCCGAGGCATGCATTAGCATTCCTGCAAGAAATAGATGCGTAGTAGCAGCCAACCAACTCTCACCGTCCCTTTAGTCGGCCTCCTACGACACGCAGACATACATGTGTGGCAATTCTTTCTCCCCCACACACAGGTATATGAGTAGTAGGGATGTCTAGTGTTATCTAGAAGAGGGGGGTGTACTTTAAGTATGTGTATATGATATGTGGATTAAATGTGCGGTCAGTAATATGTTGCCTGGAGAATAAGTGTGTAAAGAATAGGAACGCAAAAGAGAAAGACGCACCATTCAAAATGGGAGGTAATTTCATGCTCGAGTATGCGTGTACTCTCCCTCTATTATATATATATATAATATATATATATATATATATATTATATATATATATTATATATTATATATATATATCATAATGGGTCAGGGATGAACCCTACACTGACGATATACCATAGTGAGTCCGTTTCGCTGTCCCGTGAAGCTCTTATGGTGGATTTTCTGACTGCGACTTAGTTCCCACTAATAGGTATAGAGGGGGCGTAAGGCTGGGCTTTTCTTTTCGACTTGTGTCATGTTCTTCTAATACTTTTCTGTTTCGAAAAGTCACCGCCTTACCCCCAGTCTTGGGAAAAAAAAAGGTAGTGATAATAGTATATATATATAATATAATATATATATATATATATATATATAAATATATATATATATATATATATACTATATATATATATATGAGGTGTAGCGGATATCCGCATCCGCATCCGCATAAATTTTTTTGCCGATAGCGGATAGTATTCATCAATGATTATTATGAGTAAAACGGTGTGCACTACCTTATATATAATATATATATATATATATATATATATATAATATATAATATAATATATATATATATATATATATAATATATATATAAATATATATATATATATATATATATATATTATATAATATATATAATATATATTAAAAGTAAACGACTTTCAAGGATCACAGAACAGTCATGATGGCAGATAGGATAATAATTCAACTTCGCCAAAACGATGACGCATGTGCAATTGCAACTTTTCTAAATCCTAGATACAAAACAATTTCTTGAATCACGTGTTTCAAAGACTGTTAAAAATTAATTTTGGATGCCTATGCGATGAAATGCTGCGCTAAAGGCGGAAACTATCACTAGCAATAAAATGCAAAAAGATCACAGAAAACAGACACGCAATTACCATCTATTTTAGCGATATCATGCCGAATCCCTATGAACGGTTTTTTGGCTTCTACGCACAAATCGGACAGCGATGTCGGAGTGTCAAAAAGACACTATTCATTGATCGAAGAGGTATCAAAAGAGAAAAGCTTGAAATCAGATAAAAATCCACTTTTGCTGGACCGTGATAATTGTAAAAGTTTTCCACACCTTGCAGAAGTCGCCAGGAAAAAAAAATCTTAGCAAGCCCTTTAACAAGTGTGGCTAGTGAGCGTCTTTCATTGGTGAGATCTCATTTACGACGAAAGGAGAAGCAAACTCTCCTCTGAAAGGGCTCTGAAGCTTTTTTTATTGAAACATAATTTGGAATTTATAATTTAAAGCATTAATATATATAAACCTTTTCTCAAATGGATGGAGGGGAAAGAAGTTGGTGGGGTGCAAAAGAGTGGTCAAGCGTCCTGCACTCTGGTAATACGGGATAGTATATAGTATATATATATATAATATATATAATATATATATATATATATATATATAATATATAATATATGATATATATATATATATATATAAGTGGCTGGTGTTGAAGTACCTGGCTAAAACTCTAAAAACTTAAATATCCGCTAGCCGCGGATAGTGATTTTTACTATCCGCATGCGCATCCGCGAATAGTGAAAAATCCTTATCCGCATCCGCATCCGCGCGATAGTGAAAAATCACTATCCGCTACACCTCTAATATATAAATATATATATATATATATATATATATAATATATATATATATATATATAATATATATATATATATATATATATATAATATATATATATAATATATATAATATATATATATATATATATATATATTACTTCAAAAACAGGTTTAAAAATAATTAAAAAGAAAACATCTTTATTTGAAAACATGATTCTGCATTCCAATCAGTAACATCCTGAAGATTAAATGTTCTCATCAATAATAAATTTATCAAATTATTTTTCCTTATGCTACGAGGAGGGCTTCCGCGCACAAAGGAAGACACTTGAATATTCATAATTTAACATGGATTTAGTATGTTGTGTGTAGGTGGATCGAACGAAGGGCTTTTCTTCCTGCAATAGTAAATAAATTTATTAAGTATACCGTTATATAGGTATGTAGATTTGTGAAATTTTAGGATATGGAGCTGACTTCAGCTACACCCAAAACAGTACAGTTCCACACTCCCAGCTACAAGATATTAACAAGCTTTAAATTTTAAAAATGTAAATACAACAAATACAAATAAACATTTTGATTTTTGTATAAATGTCATAGGTGCGGAATAAGTGACAACAACTCAAAATGTATAATTTTGAGTTTTATTCTTTGCTAAATATTTAAAAATCAAAGTTTATGTATACAGGGTTTTAAGTTGCAGTTTATAAGGAATTTTATGTAACTGTCATTCCTAAAATTGGAATGCAATACATTTTTTATTGGACAAACAAAATTTCTCCGACCTCTCCTGAAAATTCAAATTTTTTTGAGTTCTTAATGAGTAACTTAAATAGATCAAACTTACCAAAATTTTGAATCCAATTGAAGTTATAATTGTTTTTACAACCTCGTATGAAGGCTCAATGGAGTTCTCTCCTGGTAAATCAGCAAAATGATATAAAAGTGGACCTAGATTAACCCAATAACCACCTGCAAGAATATTTTCATTATTTTTACCAATATGTTTAATAAACACAACTGTAACAGTTACTAAAAATGTAATCCCAGTACAGGAAATTAACATAGCAATCTGACGCTACCTTAATATTCAAGAAGATTGGCATTTGCTTATTTATAAACTATCGTGGGTTTAACTATTTACATATTGATTGAATAAATACTAGCTTTATACAAAAATGTGAAAACTTTTCGGTAATTTTTAAAAATTGAAACAAAAATAAAAAGCAAACAAATCTTAAAAAATATCTTAAATTGTTAGTAATTTAATGTTTTTTCACTAATTAGATTAACCCTATATAAAAGATTGAATAGTATTGTTGAGCAACACACGTAAACCTCCCTACACCGACTCATTCAACAACATTTATTTTAAGTCCCAATAACTTCATATATGTTGAATCAGAATATGAAGTATTGTGTTGTCTTAACAGTTCTACTTTTAATCTTTGTTAAATAATTAAATCTGATCAGTGAAAAGCATTTTGACACTAAAATCTATTATTAAAGTTTTTAGGTTTCTGTTTTTATTAATTAAACTTTTTGTAGTGATACCAGTTATAACTAGGAAAACAAACATAATATAAAAGCAGTCACTAAAATGATGACTGCTAGCAGGGACTTTAATAAAACAAAAAAATATCTAAACAGAGTAACCTCAACCAAGCAACTTCGTTAAGCATAATGCCTATTTTGTAATTAATTAAACGTAATGTAGCAATGACAAGAATTGAATAATTTTGATAACTCTTACCTGGTTTTAAAATTTTGTAAATAGTTTCAATGAAAGCAACAATATTGTTAGCACAATCAATGAAGAAACAAGTGGCCACGCAATCCCAGACTCCCTCTTCCTTATAAATCTAAAGGAAAAGAAAAAAAAACTCTTAGTAAAAATAATAATAATAATTAAATGAAATGATGATAATAATAAAATAATAATACAATAATAATAATTGGCAATACAGTATTAATTTACCTTTCAAAATACTTAAAAATCATTCTTATTGCTCATTTCAGTTCGTTCTTGGGTAAATGCGTAAAGTTGACTGCCATGGATGTGAGGAGTCCAAAAGACTAATTTTAAACAAATTAAATTAGCAAATCTATCTCATCAAAGCACTTATAACCACTGTATATCCTTAGATAACTAAATGATAACCTTCTTTACGATGGTGTTCTATATATTGTCAATAACTAATATAAAATGAAAGAAGAAGTAGTAGTAGTTCTAAGGTTATGAAAAAATTGAAGCTGAAAATAGCTTAATATAAGTCCAACATTAAAATGGTAGTTTAATTAATAGACATATCTTAATTTAGAAAATGTTTTCCAAAGACGGCTTTTATTTCTTTTAAGGAGGGGATGGGGAGGGAAAGAGAGGTTTCAAGAATTTTCATGCAGTTGGAAGGACACTTCCTT
>JABUQX010094830.1:0-17500 GCA_015478945.1 Trachelipus rathkii | reverse complement strand
ATATATACTATATTATATATGTATAATGATATAATATAATTAATATAAAAGTATATATAATTTAAGTCACATAAAAATATATTAAATTCCTATATATATATATAATTTATAATATATATATATATACTATAATAGTGATAAATAATTATTACTATAAGTATATATAGGAATAGAACTTATCAATGATTATGTATATACTACTTATATCTATGAATGAATAATAGTATAGATATGACTACCAAAGTTGATACTCTTATAATATAATAGTATACTATTAGTATCGCATACTTTGTGCGGCGTGGCTCACAATATAGCTACTCCATGCTATCAAAACCCTGAGAGTTGTATAAAGGAACGGAGAAGTAGGAGTAGATGAAGCTAGTCTCGTATATAAGAGAATAGCGACACAGTGTTAATGTGTTGAATCATTCAAACCAATCGTGAAAACGAAAACCATTAAAAATTAAAAGGAAATAAAAGTTGGTTAATTAATAAATATCATTAAAATGAATAATGTAGTAAACGTAACTGCCTCATTTCTTAATTCGATGATTATACCATAAATCTTTTTTCTCATTATTCCTACATTAACCTTAAAAACATCGTCGGAGTAAATAACATATATAGGTTCATTTCCATTTATATTCTCGGCCAAGATTTAGGGGTATAGCTAATCGTGAGCTCTTACTCAGTATGTCTGCCTCTAGCCCCTCCCTTTGAATACGCCCATATATATATATAGTGAGTATATTTAATGAGTAGATAATATTATATATATATATGTTTATAATTAATGTAATATATCATAATAATATGAACAATATTAAAAACAATGAAATTAAAAAATTAGAAAAAGGGTTATAATCCAACCTTCACTATCATTAATTAACAGCTTGTTATTTAACCATACAAATTTATTCATAATATTATATATATATATTATAATATACTATATATAATAAAATAAGTTCACTTCTCAAGAGTTTGTTAACGCCGAGTAACTGAACACCATACACAAAGATCTATTAGTTGAGATTACTAGTAATATGAGTAGTACTCACAGTATAAAGCGGATTTTATGAGTATTATACTAATTATATATATTACTATACTCATATATTAGATCTTATTATATCATTATAAATTGTTTAATAATGACACGCGCGCGCTTACGAGTACTTATACTATATTTAATACTACTAGTACTATAATATATCTTCACTATATACTACACTCTGGACCTCGAACTTTACCACTTACTTGACTTATAATTATATTGAGATTAGGTATGTTATGTTAGTGTCAGAGTAAACGTACTGTCAGAGAGTTATATATTATACGATATATGCTAAAGATAAATTACTATGATATTAGGTTCTATACACGAATACAAACCTATTAAGAAGTGTATTATAGAAGTTGATCACTATAACGTATTGTTATTACTTATATAAATATACAAGATAATAATATATATATATATATCAAATAATAATAATCATAGTATTATATATAGTCATATATATATGATATATATACTACTATTGCGCTTAGTCTAATATCATATAGTTCTATATTTGCAGGTAGGTCTCTTGTAATAATAAATAGTAAGTCCAACAAGGCTCGAACATTATTGTAAGATAAACATTTCAATAAATGTCAATTGTAAAATATTAGCTTATTTGAATACAGAGAACAATCACTAAATATCAGCTAAATATACCCTATATCAGAGATTCCCAATCGCATTGACTGATTAAGTTCATTTCTATATATCCTATAATTTTCAATATTATAACGAGTATATCATATATTGAAGTTAATATAAATACGTTTTCTTTCTTTCTATATATGAACTTACCATGTTGTTAGTACCATAACAGTATATATATATAATAACCATAACAGATAATAATAAATATATATCTATTATATTATAAAATATTATATATATATATTATAAATATAATAATAATATATATATATATTATATATATATAATATATAATTAATAAGATTATATATAATATAATAAATATAATATAAATATAAAATAAAATATATATATATAATAATATATAATATATATATATATAAATAAATATAAAATAATATAATAAGTATAATAAAATTAAATAACAAATCTAAAAAAAATAATTAAAATAAATAATAATAAATACACAAAATATATATAATAATAAATATATAATATATAGATATATATAAAATAAAATATTATATATATAAATATAATAATATATTTATAATATATAATATATAATAATTAATATTATAAATATATAAAATATATATATTTCTTTCTATTCTTTGATAACTTCCTCTTTGCCCCAAGACTGGAGGTAAGGTGCGTGTCATGCATCAGAAAAAAAGCAAGTTATAAGAAATATCACAAAAATCGAAAAAGAAAAGCCCAGCCGTAACCACCCCCATACTGTTACAAAATTCTACAATTAACAGAGTATACTTTACTTACGCGAGACGAGTCCAGCGTTCGATATCCTGCTTGAGGTGAGAGTAACAAATCTCCTGTATGACTCATTTAAATACTTTGGAGGAGCCGGCTAATTAGACGTACTCAGCGCAAATTATGGGATTCGAATAACAGAAGCCTTAAAAGCTGATAGCATTTGAAACTCTTTTGAGGAAAAATGGATGGCTTAGATGAAGAATAAAGCAATCTCGGCTGCCATAAGTTCACTCAAGCAGACACGGAGTCCAGCGTTTCATATGCCTGACCTGAGGGAGTAGTTAAAATCTCCTGACTGACTCAAATTTAACTACACGTAAGTACTCCAATATAACGATTCACTTATATACCTATACTAAATTACTCATCAAATTATATAATAAAATAATAAATACTATATACTATATAAATCACTATATAACACCACTTAACCAAGTAATATACTAAGTCGAAAACCCCGTTATAACGTAAAATAAATCCATAGTCCTAGAAAGTCCGAATTGAATATGACAACCACCGTAACTTCACTTATAATAATTATAGTACATATAGTTTTATACATAAATAGCTATGGTACCCTTAACGTGCATTTTACCACTATTCCATATACGAGCCCAATAATGGATAACAAACGGGAAGGAGAACCACAGGAAAATGACGAACTTTAAGGCCGGCAAGAAACTATCCCAAGCCAGCGCCACCAACGTGTATCGGCAGATTAGGATGTTTTAAATATCTTGCCCTTAACCACTAGGATCATCCGTCAAGTTAAAATATAATATATAATTCATAGTAACTATAAAATTAGGTGTTCTCCTAGCAATATTAATAGATAGCTCCATATCTTTATATTAAAATATTCAATTTCATTATAATACATGTAAATATTATTAATTTCTTTTATACCTATATCAATTTTTTCCTTTTATCAACGAAACAAAAATGATTGTTTATAATTTTCAACAGTCACTGTTTGTTCATTTCTATAATTATTTAATAAATATGTTAATAACACATAAATGAATAAAATAATTACTAAATGTGTTAATAACCCATAAATTAATAAAATAATAAAATAAAATATATAATAAATATAAGGTTAATAAATATAATTGAACTACCATTTATTAAATTCTTGCTGTTTATGGGACGATAGGTGATGGGATTTTTAAATTATCAACAAATATATATCTTTTGCATTCTAATAACGATTTCAAATAATGAGATTTTTGAAATTAGGATGAAATTGTATATAATAATACTTTTTTTTCTCTTTTTTTAGCGACTAGTCCTTCTCTGATAATAAAGTGAAGATGTGATGCTGCTCTAGTTGCATGAGAATTAGACAGACTTTGAACATAAGTGAAATATGTCCCTCTCTTTAAGAAGCAGAAGGTACACTCGATAAGTCTGTAGATGTAAGCAAACATAATGAAAAAGAAGTTGGATTATATTTAGCCGAAACTTCTGTTGTACGTCTTTTTTTTAATTGTAATCTTTATTGTAAAAACAGGATAAGAAATGACTGTTAGAAAGCATTTTAGATTATGAATCATCATAGTTTCAGATAATTAATGATATATAGATGTGTCTCTATCGAGATCAAATAAAGAACATGTACACACCACATAACTTCCCTAATGCCCTCATTCTTATTTTATCGATTCTTCTCCTGCAACAAACTTTAAAATTATTTATAAATTTTCTGAGTGCCAACTATGAATGTAATCATAAAGAAAGTTGACTGACAAAAGTAACAGAACATAAAAATTCATAACCTAAATGCAGACGAAAATATATTAAATATATAATATACTCAATTAAAAATGATATACTCAATTTGCGGCACAGTATATTAACATGAATGTAATAATCAAGTGAGAAAAATTTTAAATAAAAAGGTTAATAATTTATTATAGTATATTGTATAGAAACATATCGTATAAATCCATGCAAATAGATATATTGTAGATTCAAATGCTTTCACACCTCTTTATTTATAAGGCCTCTGAACTAGACCAACCAAAAATGAATTTTAACATAGGAGCAGTTCAATCAATGGTTATATTTACATGCATATCGTTTTTTATATATAAATTATTCACTTTATAGTACTAAGACTTTAAGATATAAAAAAAAATAGCAAAAATAAAAATCTCAAGAAAATTTATTAAAAAAAACATAGCAACACATTTTAAAAGCACTTGTGCCAAATTTCAAATTATTCTACCATGGTCGGTGTTCCACGGCTCTATACAAGCTACACAAATGAAGACTGATAATTAGAATTAACATCGTTGTCAATATAAATAGGAACACCTGTTATACCCAATTCTCAAATTATTAATTATATATTATAAATGTTCTAGAGATATATAATTATCATGCATTCACTATGTGAGTTGTCAATAACTTTAGGATAATATAAAAAGAGTAATATATAAAAACACCTATGTTAACACATGCAAAATTTTTTAAGTATATCTTAAGGTATTAACTCGATCTGTCACACCTGATGAAATGTATAGTAAAAAGAATAATCTTGATAAAATCATTTGTCAAAATCAATGTACATTAGAAATCCATTCATATAAATATTATAAATTGTATTTATAATGATATAACCAAGATTGGAAATTGAAAATATGAAAATGTATCAAATTAAGTATAAATTAATATAGGCTAATTTTTCAAAAACATATTAGCTTTTATTAACACTAAATTAGCCAATTTTAAATTGTTCAAATTGTTTACCTGATTGCTAGATTATGAATGGTAAGTCATATAAAGGTGAAGATGTATTTATTTAAGAATTAGGTAACTATATCTTCAAGATGGTTAACATTATCCCAAATTTTATATTCTATTAAATGTTTATTTATTGCGATAAAAAATTTAGAAAAACTGGAAAAAGAAATTTATAAAAATAGTAACATTCTTAAAACATTCAAATTTTATAACAATTAGTAAATCCTCATGTCTAAAGAATATTAAAAATAAATATACTAAAAATAAATAGACTATACACTTTAAAGACAATTATTAACACATACAAATATTAAATTATTTAAATGCTCTGATTTGACAACTTAATGTATGTAATCTAAAGATATTTTAATGAAAAGTCACATGTTTAAAAACATTGATAAAATTTTTTAAATTAAATTTTATTTAAAATAGTTGTAATAATAGTATATGTTAATATTTTGATAGTTGTCTTAAAGTACAATAAATAATAGGAGATATTCAGTAGGTTACGAATTTAACAAACAGAAGAGAATATGCTTACCAAAACAAGGTGATACAACTCGGACAAAAAGGCTCAACAGAAACACGTTAGAAAAGGAGAAACATAAATGATAAAATTTGAGTAGACTAGTTGAGTCTGTTACCAAGAATACAGAACCGTCATCCTCACATTATTAGGCAGGATGCTCAACTCTACATATAACCGACATCGTAATGCGTAAAAGCATAACACCATCTTGATAAGTTAATATTTTTACAATTGTGTTATATTTCTCTAAATAAGAGTACAATATTAACCCATAGAAGCATACAACTATTGAAAAGTACCTAATCTCACTTAGGAAATAAGTAGGTAAATTCACATATATAGGTACTGTTACTTGGTAGTAACTTTTTGCAGATTATCGTAAAGGAAATATATAATATTGATACTATTTCAAACGCTATACACCCACAACGATTAGAACGAGACAATTAGTTGTTAAGGATAAGAGGGGAAATACGACTACACGATGGTAAGTCTCCAAGATACGATAACCAAACTTGGTGGCTAATACGAAAGAAGGAAAAGTACCAAAAATGTAATATCTTAGATATGAAATTAAAAGAAAATGTGGACAAATATCAAATGACTATTATGAACGTGTTCATTCCTAATAGCTAAGTCTGCGAATGTAAGGTATTCGAGTGCTAATTTAGTAATAAAGCATGTATGTGCTTTACACCTCTTCAACAAAGACTAGATACGATATGGCTACTAGGACCGTATCAAACAAGAACATTGGGATAGCAAGTTGCTATGATCGCAATCATTATCCCTGTTATTAAAGAAATTATGTAGATAATTCTCGAAAGTAGGTAAGTTTTTCATCTCACTTATATACGTAATGGAAAGAAATAAATGATAATTTCATAACAGAATTATTATATGCAATGTATCCTATCCATGAGGTGCTAAAGCTTCAAATCTTCCCAAACAAAACAATAAATACACAGACAAAGACCAGGCTCTAGTATTGCAAAACTTATCCATGTAGACTATATATATAAATAAATATATTAATATGATTTATCAAATAGATAGAAATAGAAAGAAAATATGTGTTGAGAAAGATCCAAGTTGTAAAGGTTCCGAGGTTAAAAAGGCAAAATTTAAAAATGAAAAGTTAAAAGCGTTCTTGCAACAAGACATTTGAATGTATTGTGGTGTAGATTACCATCTCCATGTGCAGAATAAACAAGGATCTATGCATTAGTACATACTGTGTCAAACTCATCAAACAGTTATAGGTGTTGATATTGTTTATTTATTGAAGAATGATTTACAAGAATGGAATTCTAATTCTGGACAGACAGCATCATTTGGCCTGCGAAAATCAACCTGAAACTCAGAAATCAAATATAAGTTCAAGTATACTATGGATTGTACAAAAGCAATTAAAATTGTGTTATTTGAGGAATAAATTTATCAAAAATAACTGGGGCTTTAATGTGTGAGACCTGTTTGGATACGTTAAAGGTAAGTAAGTATAATACATTTTGAGTTGCCAATATTTGCGATTAATACCTCTAATAATAATACTGTATGATTCGGCTTCATTGAATTAATTAATATAATTATATTAAATTATCTTTTTACAAATATTTGAAAAGGTATAAATAAACACATTCGAACTTATTTTTTAATTCTAGTTATAGATCTTAGGTTAGTTTAAAGCTATAAGTATATATATAATCTAGGATAGAAGATAAAGAGAATCTAGATATTTAGTCCTTCGAATTTCCTTGTCAGGTAATAAGATATAATTTACGAGAGTTATAAGAATTACCATTGGCTGTAGCTTAACTGATGTAGATGAGGTATGTTAACATTATGAAGAACTGAGTGTCAGCTATCTTTGTAAGATTAAGAATAAAGGTAATAAAAGGGAATGGATCGAGACAGTTGAGAATAGATAACCAATAACAGAGAGTTATATAATGCGATTAAAAAATCTATTACAGAAAAATAAGATTTAGTTCAATTACAAATAATAATAATGGAAAATTGAAAAAAAGGGAAAAGTGAAAGTATGAAGAGCATTAACCGTAACAATAAGTTTTAGAGAGATTTTAATTTTTGAATTATTAACGTTAAAAGCCAGAGAACCAATTTAATCATTGCGAGAAATACGCGACTTGATTCGAATGCACGGTGCTCAATTCGGAGTGTGCCGAACAAGGGTGTCAAATGAACAGATTCCTTGCTCATCTTATTCTTATATTATTTCTGCGTTAAGAAGAATAAACTAAAACTGGAAATACAGGCATGACAAGAAAGAACAAAAATGTAAAGTACAAGATACATTTATAAAATTTTGAAGTTAATATAAATTAGCTGAAGCTTTAAAATTGCCGCTACTGAAGACTCAATATCAAAATATTAATATTACTGGTTGAAATGTATAATAACAAGAGTTTAATTGAGTTATTCGAAGCTATGACACGTTGAGTGGAAATTTTTATATACTTATATTAATATAAGATGTTACATAAAAGTTTATTTACAATTGTAACAAATGTTGAATATATTAGCTATTTCCAATCTAAACATTTTGTATTTAAATTCTAAGACATTTACTCTCAGAGCCAAAGTGTTTATGGCGCTATCAAATATGTTAAAAGCGATAAAGTCCAATGAATTTTAATAGAATTATTTTTAAGTACAACTCGATTAATATATCTGTAATCGTTATTTGGTCATTATCCATTCCTTGTAATAGTATTTTAAATAAAACTAAATTACATATTTGGAATACAGTAGCAAGCTTAATATTTAAATTATTTAATGATATGTCTGAAACCTCGGGATAGGAGTAACTCGATATTATTTTTCTGCGGCAGTTTCTTCTAAGGGAAGTATTTTTACAACTCTCTCTCTCGTATCAAATTAAATAAAATTCAGCTACTTATGTTTTCTTGCTTCCTTTAATCCATATTTGATTTTTAATTACTACTCTGCCTTTAATTAAGGAACGCAATTTTAAATACTCTCGTAAATTGAGACTTGCCTGTACCGGAGAGCCAGCTCAAAAGAATACCCCAGGTACAATTCATTGATAGATATTTGATGTAGACCTATATGGAAGTAAGACTTAATCATAAAAAGACGAACGGAAAAGCGCTGAATTATTGTAGTTCTGAATGCAAAGCACAATAAAATCACCATTTGTATGGAAAGAATATAGAGAAGATATGTTATACATAAGATAGAAAGGAACTATAAGAGAGAGTAACGGAAAATACCAGAACCCTGAGAAGTATCTATCACATCAATCTTGAGATACAGAAAAATAAGTAATATTATGATAGTTTTGTTACGAAGAAATTTCAATTACGTATCAAAAAAGAAAAGTTTAAATAAATGCAAATTATTTCCAAAATTAATAAAAAAAAGAGAGGGGTGGAAATAAAATGTTTAAAAGACTGGCAATATCAATAAAGATGAAATTAAACATAATGACACATTTGGATGTAACTATGATAGAAAATTGAATGTATAATTGTAACTGAATATAAAAAAAAAAAATAGATAAAAAAAGCAACATCGCATTTATTGAACGGATATTATTATCTCTCGAACTATAAATAAAGCCAAAGTAAGTAATCAATATTTAAGAAGGTAAGAGGTAAAGTAATAATATAAAAGCAAAAGTGAGAGACTCAGAAAATTAATTTAGCAAATGAATAGTGTATAAATACCTCAAAAAACGTTTATAACGTAACATAAATTTAAAGCGTAAACTCAATAGGTACCAATTGGAATTTCAAATCTAATTAAAATATTATCGAAAATATAGAAAAGTTACAGAATAAGCAAAATATGTATCATACATTTGCTAAATGCTATAGTTATTATTGCTTCACATGTCTTACTAGAGGATAAGGAGTGTAATATAGTTTGGAGGGACTATTAACAAGTACATGTGTATAAAAATGTAAAAATAAAATACTAAAAGGTATAGAAATTTTGAGGTTATATAAAAGACCATACCAAGGTTCATTATTGACCCAAAGTAAAAGAGCCTCAAGGTCCTGATGGCTTCGCATGTAGACAATTTTGGTAGGGAGGAGTTGTAGCAGCCATTGCCAAAAGCGCATAATAATAATTTGAATTTTTTAACACGTAATCATTAAACATTTTGGTTAGAAGGACAAAAAGGACTAGAACGAAACAAAAGCCAAATATGTTATATCATATCTAACATAAGAAAGGAAAGATTGTGGGAAAGAATAGTATCTTGTTCTGACTTAAGAATTGAGATATTTCCAAATCCTCATCTTGAGAAAAGATTCTAAAACTTTAATATATAGCAAAAAAAATATATTAGTTTGAAAAAAAAAAGATGTTAATGAAATGTTAAGAAGAGAATGCATGAGCCTTGTACAACGATAAAGTGGAAATGAATTTACTCTCCGGGAAGCTGCCTATAGTGATTAATTAAGAGGTGCCTAGCAAGCCTCTTGCACAGACGCCACAGGAACAATTCCCCCAAGTGACAATGCCGCCAGAGCAGACTCACACTCCGCTCTCCGGACCTGAAAGGACGTCGAAAAGGTAAATGTCAATATCGAATTAGTCTGTACAAGTGAAAATGAAGAAGTACAAGTGTGCACACTATTAAGTCCCCCAGAAGATAGAAGGCTAATTATATAAAAAACTCATTATATACAATTTCTCAATAACTATATCTCTTCTTCATTTTGTACTTTTCATTTACATAGGAATATTATTAAAAACTATTAGCATATATATTTCACATACGGTATCGTTCACACATTGAAGATGTTAGGTACAATATACAGCAGTGGTTTCCAAACTTTATGTACAGACTTGATTACCCGAAATTTATAATATGTACCCCATTAAGCCAAAATTCAACCAACCATTTCACAAAAATGATTTGTCAAAATATATGAGCTTAAATAAGCAAAAAGTGCAGTACGCACTAAAATATAGAAAAGACAGTTTAAAATAGAACCACTATGGTACCCACTAATACTCGAATGAACTGTCGCAGCTCAACCCCACTACCACAAAACATGCTCATAGTGCATAATCCATCAAGTGCACATCCTAGCCTTGTTCAATTTGTGCCACGTAATAGTAACTACAAAATCAACCAATAATATGGTTCATATTTAAGTCAAAAACTACAATGTGATTATATAATATAATATGAATATACCCAAAAAGAACACATTCACGCCACAATCAATAATTAGACATATTACTAATAACTAACGTTATGTCACAAACATGCCATTAACTTATAACTACCTATCAAACAACTAAAAAACTCACCATATTTGGCTTCGTCTAATATAAATCGCATTATTTATGAATTCCCTACCCAATCCTCATAAAAATAAACGAATCTAATCCACTTCTATAAATGAATATGCAAATTCGAGATCAACCATCTCAAACAACCCTACCTAGCTGGCTGACTAATTCCAAATAATTTTAACAAACCCTCAATTTCTGAATGCATTTGCTTTCTTATATCAAATGGCATGCTTCTTCTCTAATTTTTCTTATTATGCGCCACCCTAAGGGTCACCTGTCCTGCTAATAATCAACATGTTTAATCCTACCTATGAAGATTTATTGGCGTCTTCTATGCTTATCAATAGATGTAAATATTTTGTAACTTGTATCATGTCCCCTCTGAAAGAAATCGCATCATTTTCTACAGAAAATATTCCTACTCCTTCAGCCTTCCTCAATAGCTTGGCTTACCCTCAAAACCCATAGAAATCTAAGTCTTTCTTTTAAATATAATGAGTAGATTAAGGTGAATAGTATGAATCTATATTAAACTATTAGCTAGGGATAAAATGTAGACCACCTATTAGAAATAAAAATACTATTAAATAATAAGTAAAAATAATACACCTAACTTGCATAGCTATATTTAGACATAGTTAATTTACTTAAAATTATTAACCATATGCTCTTGTAGGCAACAACATTGCGAGTATACTCTCTAAAATTATGAACTACCACACAGAGCAGTACATTAATCAATAGCTATTAATATTACTAGCTTACCAAACAACACTGATAACGTACTTACTATTCTAATTATCTGACATATAATCACACAAACCTAAATCTTTAAAATTCATTGGATCCACAGAACTACAAGCCCCAAATCAGTCAACCCATTAACAGTATCAGGTGAAGTTAAAACTTAATATATGTCAGAATAACATTATTTTTTATCCGTTACCACTTAATAATTTACATATAATATAATTCCTTTGCCCAGCTTCCATAATCTGCGCAACCACCCAAGAAGAACTTCATTCAACGACTCAATTTTGAATACTAATTATGCCAGTCCTTCACTATGTGCACTAGAAACTGATGGTCGGCAACATATATAGATAATACATCTGTCAAACTTAGAAACTATGCCATTATAATGCCCTGGTCTAAATAAAACATTCGATAATAATATATGAAATAGGAACAATTATGGAACCCCAAAAGCACCACACTGAACCCCTGTGGGACGCTCACTCGTTCACCTCAATATTTCCCATTGCATAGAAAATTCAATTCCCCAAATGTTAGTATGATAACACGCGACTGCTTTTCTATTTCGCAACCCACTCTTTTAACTCCAACCAATCATAGTACCACTCCATCCATATACCACTATATGCCAATAACTTAAATTCATCAGGCCTTATAAACTATGTGATAGGGAACCTTATCAAAAGCTTTACTAAAAGTACTAAAATATAACAATATTCAACTGGATCATCCTAATCGAGATCAAGAATACAGTCTAAGGAAGAATAATGTTATATCCATAAATTAACTAAAAGGTATTGTCTGACATTGACCTACACCTTTCTGAAACCGTATGCACACTGGGATGAACAATACAAATACCTTAGTTATCTTTCTAACTCAGAATTTTACTCCTATATAGACCTTTACGCTCAAGTAACTTTTACACAGAACGCTTTAAATCAACCTGAAAATGATAAGTTAAGCTTAAATCTGGCCTTGTAATATTTCCCAAATCTTCTCTTACTATCTAGGTGACTTTTCTTAAAAATAGCGCACAAACACGTATGCTCCATTTTCCAGTCCACTCTGGTACCCTCCACCATAATTTGCTATATAGATCGACTTAAAAATCATATAACATGGACCTTATGAGCTAAATATCTTGCGTTACTACCCCTTCTTCAGAAATTGATCTAATCAAATATATTATAACCATCAAAGGGCCCAAGGAAGTGCTGTTACTTGGGTCAAATTGATCTAAATAACACGGTATTTATATCTATATTACATCAAAATTCAAATTCTAGTAAGTCTATTACCTGGTACAATAGATAATCAAAAGTAACTATATAGTCTCCAAAACTAGAATCCTTATCAAACTTAATCCTAAATTACCTCAGTAAAACAAAAACTGAACGCCTAAATAGCATTGAAAAATGTTTGACCTATCTTCCTTATCTGAACTCACTAATTTTTTCAAATCAATTTTAAAAGTGTTGTTTTTTTCTCCAGAGTGCAACACTTTGTTATACATCCGTAAAGCATGAGCTAACACAACTTCTTCAGATTCTTATCACTATTCCTATTATTATCATTAAATTAATAAATCATTGCTCTCTCTTTGCCTTTTTTCTATAATTGAATTGGTTTTAGGTCATTTCACATTTAATTCAATTTAATTTATAATGCTTATATCATTAAACCTATTTCCTTGTTCTTGATCATTTCAACAATAATTCTTCTCCTTCTTCTTTATTTTCTCTCTCCTTATCTCTCTCTAATTCCACACCAATACAGGTTTTCTCATAATTGCCACACCTAATGCGGTTTATCTAATTTTAAAACATTTATTCTGACTGCATACTTCATGTTATTTTTTAAATATTTGACCCAATTAAATATAGTTTCCCACATGATTAAAAACAATTTGGTTCTTTACAACTTTCAATTTAATCCACAGTTAGTAAAGTATACTAACGCAATGTTCTCGATTTATGGTAAGAATAAATCTGCCTATTATCGCTGAAACTCTTAATATCTAATATACGCTCTAATAATAACTATGCAGATTGTGGATGCACAGATATATTACATTCATATTAGAATCTTACATATTTTATGCGTAACTATAAAGTCTAAATTCATCCTCGAAACTCTAAACTTCATACACTCCTCCCATAACTTTCATCGATTAGTTAATATATAAAGTCTTAAGTAGATGCATAACGCTATCTTGTAAGCGTTCTTGAACATTCGCGTGTCCCAAAAAGTTAATCTTAGTGCATCACACTCTTATGAATGACAGAAGCTATATATAATGGTCCACCATCATAAGACAAAGCCATTCCCCTACAAGATGAAAAATATCGCCGCCAGAATTAAAAATCACCGCATTATAATGACGCATACCTTTTCTATATACTGTGGCAAATGCTAACGACGTATCTAATTATACTTTCACACAATATTCACACCCCGATCTAAATCATTGACTCAACTTGGCAGGAGTCTATTAAAATTGCCCCTATTCTAAATGTTTCATTGCTATTATTAAGAATAATAACTACCCAACACCGAAATCAAATATCAAAATTACGGAAAAAATATGCGAGTGGAAAGACTACAGATATGAAATATATGCTATTACGTATAAAAGCGCCAATCAACCACCACCCTGCATTAATTCCTTCTAACGCTCTGTATACATAAAAGTGAAATACTACGTCTATATTTCAATATTCCTGAAAGGAGTCATCCAATATAATTTCTTCAAATATAACCATAAGCCTCTCAGTTATGCAAATAATAATGTCTATAGAATTGAATAAAATGTAATAATATATACAGCTCATCTTTTATTTATTTCTAATAGGACTAAAATAGATTTTAGCTTTCGCTTCCATTATGTAAAAGAAGCATTGATATGATCGACAGACTGCTGCTGTATATATTATTAATTCATCATAAATACAATTCATATAATATGAACATCATGATAAACAACTAAATAAGCAATTAATTATTAAATATTCTCCCCAAACTCATATTAAATAAGTATGAACCATTGCTTAAAAATTTAGTTTTTATCATGAATTATCACTCACCACCCCTCTCACATCTATTAAAACCTTATTTTTTGTTCATAACTAACAATGTCTCCAAACTATAGTATTGAAAAAGCTCAACACCTTACGATCTCAAGTCGAACTATACATCTGTACCTGCAAAAAGATCTTCATACCAGAAATTCATTTCCACACATAATCCTAAAAACTCTAAATAATTTTCTAGAAAAACATTTAATTTCCTAACCACTTTCAATTTATGAATTATCCTAAAGCGCCTACCTCCGACCCAATTCCTTGAATACCTGCAATATAATACTCCAATTGAAAACCATAGGTAAACTATCACTAGAATCCCAGAAATATCTCGAGAGGACTGTACCACTAAAATCTATCAGACTACAGCTATTCTAGCAACTTATTACTGAAATAATAATATATCTTCCTATTATTAATCTAAAAACCAACTGTAATCTGATTATATTTAATTTAAGATCACATAAATAAAAATTAAAAAAATAATATTATTCATTAAAATGTACAACCACCATGCCACAATCACAGATGAATCAACATTTGTAAGACATAATCAATTTCTACTTCTTTTAAATCTATTACCCATATCGCAAACGATATTCAAACACTCTGGCACCATAGAAGACTAACATAGAAAACTCTTCAATCGTATTTACTTTTATAAATAATTCTAATCATTATTTGAAAAGTTCCAATTGATTAATAACTAAGAGTATTCGTAATAAGTCCAATTAGAATAGTCACACCAAAATTAACACCAAAGCTTTCGAGTCTTGCCCTCATGAAAAAAACTACAACGTATATTTACCACTTGGCTCAATACACTCTCTAATACCCTTTACATTACCAATCATTCTTAGGAAGATCAGCACTATCGAAACCACGTAGCTTAACTTCAAAAACTAGCAAGAAGATTACATTAAATATATATTATATTTTTATAAAATATTGTAGATTTTAAATTTAGTGAAAGATGAAAATTACTTTATTAATTGAAATCATTATTTTTTATACCTTAATAAAAAATAATGACTATTGAGCAAAAGTTCCACAAAAACATCAGCTGGGCATGGATTGGTAAAGAAATGCACCATGGTTTTAAGTCTTATGATCTATGAGGAGAATTCATTGAGCTTCCGTGGTTGAAAAGTGTTGCTAGACCTTGGCTCTAATAAGTTTTATGCAACATCTTCATGGAGGAGTACTCTCTCTTACAGTTTATACGATTACCCCTGATCAGCCCTACAGTTGAGCAACCCTCAATTTCCTCGACACACATAGAGGCTTATTACGATTGTGATTGAGATCTTATGATATTCCATACTATAACAATTATACAAGGACTTCCTAAGCATTAACTTGCACAAACTCTGTGCATGAACCTGAGTCTTCAAACTGTACAATATTGATCTAAGATGGTTAGAAAAATATCAAATATTAAGGAATCTGCAATTATAGTGGAGTTTTTGAGGAATTCAATCTTTATATCATAAGGCTTCATTTTACTCAACAATTTAGACTGGAGATTATCCTAAACTTAGCAATTCCTACTTTGCAGCTAAATCTGAGAATGAGTCAATACATTGTTACAGTGGTGTCTTATTATTCTTCAGGTGCAGTGCAAAGATTAGTAGGAATAGATCGAACTTTCATGAGTTTCCAACCTTCTGATATCAAGCTAATTGATAAGAGTTGACTTTTATCAATATGGTACTCACTGTCGTTGTAACACTAGCTGAATGCTTAGAGTTAATGATTTCATAACTCTCCCTTCAAACAGCCATCATCTCTCAAAATCATATTTGTTTATGTATGATAGATATTCAATGCTTTAGAAGTATTCGAGCCATTTGTTATTTGTCTCACTACACAACAAAAACCACGGAGAGATCTAGGGTATTGGACTGGCAACGATCACAATCTATTTTCAAGCGCCGCAAATCCAGAGTTGAGTTTCCCCAGTAAAAGCGAGCTCAGAGTTTGATGCTTGCAGCAAATGACAGTCGTGTTCCGACCCTGGAATTACAGAAATTCTAAACGCCTTATTGCACTTTCTTGCCAAAATATGTCAGTCAAAAAAATGACGGCATGGTAGGGCCAACCACGCCAATCATCAGTGAATTTCGTAGCAAAAGGAGATCCTTTTTGATTCCTGGGAATATCGCTGAATAGACCTTTCGGAGCTCAATGGCCCGACATACAACCTTGCTTCGTGGCAACCGCGAGCAAGCGTGTGTGGCTGATTGGAAAGCCAGAACTTTTGCATGTTCTCCCATTTTCCATTTGCCCACATAGATCCTTGAATATACCGCTAGAATGTTCCACACATCGCTGAGACTTGATGAAGCTGCTCTAATTAAGAAATTCAAACACATCTAATCAAACACTAGTCTAGTCAGTTACTCAAGCGCGAACTCTTTTTCGATCCAAGAGAGTACCGCATGAATCATGCAGATGATCTACAGAAACATTTGTGGATTCACACTTGCGATGAGGCTGCCAGTAATCCACTCGTATGTGTACCAGCCCATTAATCACTTCGACGCTGAAGGACCTGAATTAATAAACAATTAAATAGTTTATCAAGTTTCTTAT
>JABUQX010094829.1:0-17370 GCA_015478945.1 Trachelipus rathkii | reverse complement strand
TTTACTGAGAAATCGCCTTTCTACAGGAAAACAACATTCCTAACTCCTCAGCCTCTCCTCATACTCTTACCCTCCAAACCAGAAATTGATAAATGTTGCTGCTCTACGTTGCACCTCTCTAGCATATCTAAGTCTTCTTTAAATAAAGTGCACAAACTTGTGCACGATACTCTATTACTGGCCTAACCATAACTATTATACACTTTTACTTCATTACTTCCCTTACTCTTGTAACAACATTTGCATTTATTATGTCCCAGCATCTTATAGCTTTTAATTTCTAGCGTGTCCAAACACTGATTCGCTACTTTCAAATTACTGCTTATAATCACACCTAAATCTTTTTCTTGGTCCACAGACTCAAGCCAATCCCCATTCATACGTAGTTAGAAAACTCTTTATTTGGATAACTTAGGGAAGAACCTTACACTTTTTACTATTAAAATTCATTTGCCACTTATCTGCCCACCCAAGAAGTTTATCAAGATCAACAGTAGTGTAGTTAGATACACAACACTAATTTGTTTACTAAATATTCACTTTCAAATACACAAATTATAGTAGTAAAATGGGAGAGCAAAAATAAACATAACCTCACTCAATGGCCACTGAACTACAATCCTCTTGATAAAGAAGTCTTACCGAATAATTCTTAAAATTAATAAATGAACGAAGACTTGTTGACATTAAGACATAAATTCCGCTAAAACTAATAAATAGAAGATACAGTACCGGTATATGAAAATATATAGCTAATAGTTTTTATATTCTAAAATAAACAGAAAACAGAAGAGATGTATATGTGGAAGTACATAATAGTTTTTATAAAATATCAAATATTTGGCTAGGCGCCTTATAATCACAATAAATTGGCACCAAGACTCTGCACTGACTCAAAATTATGCCACTGTGTTAACTACTGTCTCACAGAGACTATGGTCACAGTCTCATTCTCTCATTCCACTGCCGTTCTTCTTGTCGTGGTATTGCAATTCATTAAGTTTTATTGTTTTGTATTAAAGATGGCGTTAAACAAATTAAGTATTGATAAATTAGACCTAAATGGAAAACGGATATTTATAAGGTAAAGAAAATATATATTGTTCATAAATTAAATATTGTAATCCAAAAACAGTAGCCAAAATAAGGGTTGCTATGGTCTGCAATGTTGACCGTACCCGTTATTCGGTTTGACCTTCAATTTCGTAAGGTGGTGTTCAAGGTTATGACACCGGTATCATTCATTTTAAATTAAAAGTATACAAAAATATTAATTTTTGAGACCTTTTGTTTCCCTTTAGAGTATATGTAGCAACAATCTGGAAAGCGCATAAAATCAATATATATATTTTTTTCATTGTAGACTTTTGTATTTAGGTACTTCCTGGTTGTTGTTGTGTTCCTATAGAAACGGCATTAAATTTTCGAAACCATCCTACATTTGGTTGTGTTCCCATAGAAACAGCATTAAACTTTCAATATCATTGAATATATAATAGGTTTAAGTTACTGTATTTATTTTACTGCATTTATTTTTTATCAATTTGTATTTACTATTTTTTTTTTCAATAAAGGGTTATGCAATGGTGAGGTCTCTGGAGTGGGGGGGGTAGGGGCAGGTTTTTTATAGACTTTGCTAAGGTCTGTGGCCTTCATGTTAATCATGAATCTGTTGAATGCCACCTTTCTTCCTCTCATAATAGCTTATTTCCGACTGAGACTCAACTAGCCAGGGATTCCTTCTCTAGTAACTTAAATATCTCTATATTTATTTTATAATTTATAACTGAATCTGTGCATAAATAAACATGAATGTTCCTATAACGTTTTGAAAATCTTGATTCTCCTAATTTTGATATTTTATAGCCTAAAATATTCTTACTAACATTATAATATTGAGTTAAAGTATAAAGTTACTTTTAAGATACAAAATTTCTGAAAAAATTCAACGAAAGCAGTTACCAAATAAAATGTTACTTCACTATCAAATGGTATTGCAAACAAAGGGGATTCAACATGTTTGGCAATATTTATTGTTGGCATAATTCCAGAAAAGGGCCAGTGTAATTCTCGAAAAGTAGGACACTTACAGAAAAACAAATTAGCGTCGGGCAGGGTGACCGGGCCCGGCTTTTTTAGAGGGGTGATTCGGTCCACTCTAAATAAAATAAAAAAATAATAATAAAAAAAAAAGATTTCCTCGCCGCAGGAATATAGTACTATAAGTTTCATTTAGATCATAATTAACTCCATCTAAATCTTTCTAGGTTCTAAAAAATATAATAAATTTATGCCTAAATTTGCCCTTCAATAGAATTTTCACTTTTGAAAAATGGTGAGTTTTTTAACTGTTATAAAATGAAAAAATTGTGAATGGATTTTAATATTTTTTCAGGGTATACACTCGAGTATGTGAGCTTAAACTGTGCAAAGTAAATTTTGTTCAAACAGTATTATTTGGCAAAAATTCACGGCGCCTAACTGGCTGATTCACTGCGCCGTTAAAAATTATGAAGGGGGTGAATTTGGACCACCATGTGTTTTTCGATTTTAGTATTATTATTGATATTTTATTACATATAATTAATTTAAATATAATAAATAGTTACTTATATTAAGTAAAAATTAAAATAAAAAATGAAATTTATATAAAAAATATAAATTCTAAAAAGTGTTAAAATTTTTGAGCGGAGAGGGTGAATCGGACCACCTTATTTTTATTCGTATGTATTTCCCAAATTGACATTGTTAATTACTTTATTTGTGGAGGAAGTGTGCAGACCTTTCGTGTTCTGCAAAAATCTCATTAAAACTTCAATTTATATGTAAAAAGAGGAATTTAAACAGATGTGGTTCACCGCTCAATGGTGGTCCGATTCACCCCTCCAAGTTCAGGCTGAATGAGCTTTATTTAAAACTTAATAAAACACAAGCACTTTTGGATGGTGAGAGTAGTAACATGTACCGATTTCAATGTTCTGAAAGTGGATGTAACACTGCTTATATTGGATACACAACGAATACCTCAACATGAGAAATGTCCCAGCATAAGTATAAGCTGAGTAAAATATTCAACATTATTAACACTTTGACTTGCCCATTCGCACATATATGTGCGATCTGATATTCATCTTGCGGCCTCGTTCGCACATATTTGTGCCGACACAGTGACTCGTTTTGAGGCCTCGTCGCACAAATCTGTGAGATATACATGCAATATATATGCTCAAAATAGCGTGCCGCTTTAGGAAACTTTTGTATAAGTCTTTGTGGCCGTTGGTTTGTTACGTTTCTAGTTTTTACGTTTCATTGAAAATGGGAATATATATATATATATATATATATATATATATATATATATATATATATTATATATAATATAATATATATATATATATAAAATATATAACGCGTATATTATATATATATATATATATATTATATATATATATATATATATATATATATATATAATATATATATATATATATATATATATATATATATAATAGTATATATATATAAAATATATATATATATATATAATCCTCATAACAATTGAATCCATGTCACCCCGGGCACCGGGAGCCAGCTTAGGTTGGTCGGGTGTACACAATGTTTTGTTTATTCTACTGGCTTTAGCCTCTTCGGAGTCCAGCCTTACAAAATAAAATTATAATAGATTTTAATGAACAATTATATTATTATAGGACTAAAGACGTAGCCCACTTTAGTACACACAATATATATATATATATATATTATATATATATATTTACTTTATATTGAGTGACCATACTTTATTGTTTCCATATATATTTATAGGTACCCATATATAATCCTCATATAATATTCAATATACTAGGTGTCTCTACGACTCATATCATTATTTAATTACTATTATTTATATTACTAATTATAATTATAAATACGAGGGTGCCCTTGGATTTTACTTGACGACCATAAGTTGTTTTATAGTAGTATTTGGTTCACCATTCAGTCTATATTTCATATAGATCTATAATTGTAATGATCTGGACATTTATCGTTCAACAATACTAAACTGGTATTTTAGGAGAGACAATTAACATAACCTGCGGGAACCAATGTGAATTAACACATCTATATAACATTGTATATATAACATAGAATAAACATTTATGATGGACACGTTAAGTGTATACACATAAATTCTATATTGCTGATGTAAAATATTTTTAAAAAAAAAAACAATCAGTAATCCAAACAATCTTACTAGAATATTTATTTTAACAAACTGGAAAGAAGTTGAAGCAGGGCATCTCGATAGATGACCAAACTTCTTCAGTAGGCAAACCCATGATCAGAGAACCCACGTGTTTACCCCCATAACTGATTTTGTTATATCAATGTTAACTATGTGAGTAATATTTACATCTTTGAGTAATATATAAATTAACTATTTTAGAAATATATGTTATAATAACTAACTTTTCTATATAAAAACTGATATTATCTGTACATTCACTCCCTAACTGTCTTATATAATAATATATAATAATATAAACCTCTATTTTATAGATTTTGATGCAAATGGCCTATATATATATAATTTCATTAAATTCATTAATTATCACTTATATATTATCTATATGAAAATGAGTGAGCGAATAAAAATCTAACGTTAGATGTATTTTATCCTTTCCCTTTAATATGACCTTCCCGTATCTTTTACAATTCAAACACATACTTACCAGATAAGTTAAATTCCGTTAACTATTAAAGGTATAAATACGAATATATGACCCGTTATGAACTATACTAAATATATTAGTATTTTTGATAAATTGCGTCTTTATTAGTAATTTACCTATACAAAAAATCTACGTATATATTATATAATGTTATATATACTGGTGATCCATAAAGTAGGCATGTTCCGCCCTGGCATTGACATAATACTACCTCATAAAGTAGATGGCCCGATTTCAATTAACTCCTAATTTCAATTAATATATATTAAAATAGTGCATAATTATATATTATAAAGATTAGAAAGTATAATTTTTATGTTTGATACTTGGTTGGCTTATAACTGTCCCATGACTTAGGACTTCAATATACCTCCGTGCCTCTTTTGATAAGATATGTGGTACTCTATATTGAATGTATGTATTATTGATACTATTGATATATTTAGCTGAAACTTTGAAGAAATCACGCTTTTTTTACACGTTTTTTTGATATAATTTGAACAAAAACATTCCGATACATCCTGAATTATATACACTCAGGAGGTGAGTAATAGGTACTGGATATAGAATAGTAATACCCATTCATTTGAGAATGTATATCTGTGCATGAGAAGTGAATATAATGGAGAGTAAAATCAATTAGTGTATTTCTCAATTACAATTTCTTATATAAACCCGTAGTGATTTATATATATATCCCAAACCCACCTTTAACAACACTCATAAATATTAATAGACAGTAAACTAGATATATTACAGACATAATATAGTTACCTCCTATATTGAGAAGATAATAATAACTGAGCAGAGGATAGCTTACCTAAGTGTAGTATGAAGTATGAATATATATAGCATATCAATAAATATTTGCTTCTACATAATAGTATCATACTGTTAACTCAAACCCTTTTCAAATATATATAAAATTTATAATTTAAATTAGGACAATCCTTGTTTATAAGAATATCTATATATTCTATTAATTTACATTATACAATAATATTTCACTAGTTTACATCATTCTATTGACTATTTTACTGAAGACATTAAAATAAAACAAATACATATTTATGAGGCTTTACCTGACTAATTTATTCTCCCGTCCCAGAAGAAAAATTCAAGAGGGTAAATGTAGCAATAAATATGAGATAAAAATTTCTGAACTTAAAGCTACCTATAGCAAATTATAAGGAATATATCCCATAGTAATTTAAATAATATTTTCAATTGTTTAATATTGATGTAAGTTTTACTTCATAAAATGAAGATTTTATAACTACCCAATACTTTATTTCTCTCGCCAATGTGACTTCAGATTTGGTTGTGTTAATGCTCATAGTATAGGCTCGTATATCTTATCAGCTTTCTCAATAGGAGAAATAGGCCTCCCTCTCTATGCTTTAGATAATCCCTGTGTTGTATATATAATAATATTAGTATTTGTAATAAGTATTGCTGTTAAATAATTATAAACACTGCCTTAGTCCGATATAATAGGTTGAGAAACCTATTCCTACAATATATATTATAACCCTCAAATTATAGTGTATATTTACCAGTTAGATATTAAATCTAACATAGAAAACAGCGAAGTCACTTTCTCTTTTTCTGCGCATCAGAGTCGATAAAGTACCCTTATATTCTCAAATTACCGAATATTCCTCGAGCCCTAGATTAAGAAAGCCATTTATGAGTCCTATATAGCTAAGTTACAATAACATAGTAGCGCTACTCGAGTCAACACTAAAATTACATGCAACATCAATTAATCATAAATTAATATACAAACTATAGTTATATTTAAAATAACAATAAATGCTCTCAGAATATAACAGAAGCACCTACCTTGCCCATCTCATATATTAAGATTGTACCTGATTTAGGAAAGATAGATTTAATATCTTTTAATAAATATAAAATTAAAGATACAGCATCTTTTTAGCTTCATTCCTTCAAAGTGATTCATCAAGTGAAAATTTAATAAATTTATATTAAATCTTCACGAGTAGATGTAACTAATATAACTTAAAATTAATAATTCTCTAAACATTTAATAATAAATTAGTTTTATCAATAAAGTTATATTTTTATTGCATGAACTGAGAATATGTTTATTACAACCTACTTGTCGCTATATCTAGCTATCAAAAACCCTAATTTTAATTGAATTTTTATTACTTAAGAAAGGTAAATATATATTTACATTTAATTTTTTTAATTTGAATTTTTCAAAAACGTTTGATGAGATATGTTAAATAAATATTATTAGTTGATTATATTTTGGACACTCACAACTCCCAATGCCACCGGTTTAGTTATATAAATACCTTAATATTTTCAGAGTTGGACAGTGAATTTGGGGATCTTTTAGTGGAAATTGCCAACCGCGAATCCAGTATTATGATGAGCCTGATTGAAGACATTTTGTTCCAGTCGCAAACTGTTATTGATTTAGTTTCCAAGGCTATTTACATTGATGTGTAAGTATGTGAATTTTTTTTAAACGGAATATTTATTGTAATTTTATTCTATTTCAATAATTGATTTTTTAGAATTAAACTCAGTTCAATTTCAATTCATAGGTTTTATTTAATTCTTTCGTTATATCATAAGGATGGTGACAAGACTTTCTTATTTAAGATAATTTTAAATGGCCTCAAAAGCATTCTAGTAGAAAGCTTGTTTTAAAGAGACATAATAGCTTTGTTAAAAAAAAATTCATTTAGATGCACTACCATTAATGGTAGAAGAAAATTTAAACATATATGCATAGAATTTAAACTAAACTCTAGGAAATGTTTATGAATATAATGCTTAACAAAGTTTAAAGAAAATTTTGATAAATATTACGCATTATATACTGCGAATCAAAATTACATAATTATTATTATTATTATTATTATTATTATTATTATTATTATTATTATTATTATTATTATCTTTCAGCATATATTTGCTTTTCCTCTGTTAATTTACTAATAAAATTTAGCATTGTTGAGATTTTTAGAAATTGTTAGACTATTGAATATTTTCTTTTCTTATATATATATAATATATTATATATATATATATATAATTATAATGATATATATTTATAGTATGATATATATATATTATATATATATATATATATATATATATATTATAGCTATATATATGATACCCAAACTAGAGAAAACGAGAATGGTGAGGAAGGTGATTGATTTCTGTGAAGAGAGAGGCATATGTATGATGTAAGTAATACTTTCTTTAAAACACAAGAGTATCCATAAGTACTAGAGAGGGTGTAGGTAGAGATGGTTCGAAGTGAAAAGTATGAATTGATTTGGTGGTCGTGAAGAAGGAGATGTTGAAGTATATGGTGGATTGAATGTTTAAATCAGTGAGGGGTTTTAGGAATGCGATTATCGGATCATATGGTACCTATGTTTATGTAATATTAACGTAGTGGGGGGCTGGATGGGAGGAAGATGATACGAAAGAAGGGGTACGGGTAAAATTAATGAGGTGGGAGAAGTTAGGTGAGCTAGCAATAGGATAAGTATGGAGTGTAAAGCGGCTTCCGTTAGTAAATCGAGATTGGAAAGGGTGACAAGTGATACACTGAACAACATCTGGGGGCAAAGAGGAAGCAATTGTTAGGTTAGTGCAAAGGAAGTGATTATGTAGGATGTGCTTAAAATGTTAGGAAGTAAGAATGTTAACAGCGATTGTGGTGGAATGAAGAGGTGAATGAAGCAAGAGGTTAAAAGGTAAAAAGAAGCGTGGTTGATGTACTAAAAGCAAATGATGAAGTTTCAAAAAGAAGATGCTTGGAATTATATAAGGTAGGAAAAAAAGAAATACCAAACGAGCTGCATTACGTTAGGACGAAAACAAAGAGAGGGTAATATGAACAGTTTGGGAGAAGATGAATGAGGACATACAAGGGGATTATAGGAAGCTCTTCTGGAGGAAAGCGCGCGAAAGGTTAAGAATGGAATAAGGGGAACTGCTTAGAATAATGGAAAGGATGGTGCTTTTGTAACTGATGAAAATGGATAGTGAGGCGGAGTTGTGGAAAGAACCACTTCGAAAAATCTTGCCACAATTAACAGTAATGATGATTGTTAGTGAATGATATGTGGCTTTGATTGGTTGCTCAGAAGGCAATAGGATATTTTTTTGGGATGAGTATATTATTAAGGGGGAGGTAATGTGATAGGGTGAGAAAGTTGAAAAATGGATAATCTACATGTATAGATGAAATTACTGGTTGAAACATGATCAAGAGCGGAGAGCGAGATGGTGATTGATTGGATTGGAAGTGTGTTAATAAAGCGTTTATGGGAGGATAAGTTCCAAGGGATTGGAGGAAGGAAAAAAAAGCAAAGGTAATAGTACCCTTATATAAGGGTAGGGAGAAAAGGGGAACCTGTAGAAATATATAGGGGATATGTTTATTGAGTGTTTGTAGGGAGGCTATATGCTTGGATCATTATTGATCGAAAGAGTGCGCGAGTGACTGAGGGACTGATTGATTGTGAGAACAAGGTGCGTTTAGGAGTGGGTAGAGGTGTGTGGATCAAAATCTTTACATTGAAACAATGATTGAGAAAATGATGGGAGAAGAAGAATAAATTATATTTAGGTTTTTGATGGATTTACAACAGGCGTAATGATAGAGTTAATAGGGAAGCTTTTATGGCAGGTTTTAGTGATAGGTGGTTTGGATAGGCTTCTGAATGGAATCAAAAGATGTATGACGATAGTGAAGCATGTGTAAGAATAAATGGGTTGAAAGTGATTGGTTAGTATTAATAGCGCAGTGAGACAGGGTTGTGTTACGTCTCCTTGGTTATCCAATTGTATATGGATGGAGATGTTATGAAAGAATTTTGAGGTGGATGGCAGGAATGGTGTTAGAATGATGGAGAGATGGAGAATGGAAGGGTGCCCTACTTTATATGCGGATGAATTTGGTTCTGTGTGGCTGAATCTGAAGGGGAGTTTGAGAGATATGGTGTAGAGAGAGATTTGGGCAGTGGTAGTAAAAAGGAGGGGTTTGAAGTAAACGTAGTAAAGTAAGTGTAATGGTTGTGAGAGTGAGACATGTCTTTCCAGTATGTTGACAGTTATGTTAGAATGCGTGAGCAGCTGAGCAGTGTCTGAGTTTAATATTTAGGGTATGTGTTTGGTATGAAAGAAGGGAACTCGGATGATGCAGAGTGTGCTAGGAAAGTTGTGAATGGCAGGAAGATTGCTGGTGCAATTAAATCGTTCGGTGAATGAATACGGGACTAAAGTATGGAGTTCTCTAGAGATTTACATGAGGGTATGTTGTTCGCAAGTTAATTTATAATAGGAAACTATGATGAAAAATAAGAAATATAGATCTAAAGTTCAATGCTGTTTCGAATGGACAATTTAGGGGCATTTGCATAGGTGTGAGAGAATTGAATTAAACATGAGGATGAACGTTATTAGAGAGTGTGTGGATGGAGAAAGGGTTAAATGAGAGAATAAATGGAAAGTATGATTGAAATGGTATTGGTCACGTGGAAAGGTATGGATGATGTCGGTTGGTTTAAGCGGATGTTATTTAGTGGAGAGATGTGTTGGGAACCGCCGGGGGAGACGACGAGAAAGTGGATTTGAGTCGGGTGAAACAAAATGTGAAGAGAGAAATCGTGAGTTGGCAGAGGTGAAGATAAAGGTGCATATAGGAGAGAATGGCGGGGTGGTTTTGTGTATAGGGGGCATGGTTGTGGCCCACCTGGGCCAAGGATGAACCTACATTGGAACGATTTACCATACGTCTGAATGTCCGGTCGCCAGGTTCCCCATGAAGTTAGGTGGCATTTGCTGATCTGGCCTGAACGAGCTTTCACTAATTAAATGGGTACAGAGGGAGCCGTACTAAGGCATGGGGCTTTCTCTTTGACATTTGTAATAAAATATGATTTCCTTGCGAGCTATGTAGCGGCTTCCTTACTCCCAATCTGGGGGAAAAGAGGTAGATGAATGAAAAGTATACTTATATACTATGTTATATTCTCTATACTATATATATATAAAATTTATTCTTAATCTATTTTCAAGTTTATTCACTCTGAGAAAGGCTTTTCACTCTGTCAGTGGAACCAGCATTTCTTCCTTCTGGGCCCAGAAACTTTGATCCTACAGGAACTCAGAAAACGTTTCTTCGGTCGCCAATGGTTTCTTGATGCCAGTCTTGAAGTTATACACTCAGGTAGGGTTTCACCCTTTCGGTCGTAGCATGGAACTAGCATCTTCCTTCCCATTTTAACTCGAAAAATCGTCTTTAGAGCCTCAGAAGATCACGGATGCCTCTAGGCCATAAGATCCAATAGCTTTGGTCAGGAGTTACTGCAAAGCAGTGAAAAGTAAAGGACCGGGCTAGCCCTGTCGCCGAACTTATGCGGAAGAAAGAAAGGTCATTTCATATTATCTGACTTGTCAGCGGGAATATCCATTCTTCTATATTAGGACATTTTCAAGCTCCAGCAGATACTGCAGATTTTAACTATGCAGAATCTGTTAATTCAAAATATTAAAAATTTGGCGAAAGTAACTAATTTTGATATTTTGCTCCTCCTCAAATAAACTTAATTTTGTTAAAATTTCAATTATATATTTTGGACGGTTAACTCGTCACAAATAGCACAATATCTTTTTTCCTACTATCCATCAAGAATAAATTAATGGAAAATTATTTTCTTTGATTAAAAATTTCGATTAAAATTTTTCATTTCACTAATAATAGTAAAAATATTTTCTTTAAAAGTTTATAATTATCTTATCATGTTCAGCGGATTCTTGCCTTCAATACTTTGTCTTCGCTCTCTGGGACACCTTCTTTCGTAACTCGATCATATCTCTATATCCTCTGCGATTTTCTTGGTCATTCTTCTACTTCCCTGCTCGTTAGTCAACACGTCCATCTTCATTAAGACAGTAAAGAGGAATATATTCAATAATAATTATTCATATATAATATATATATTTACATAAATTTATTATATAGATATTTAGATTATATATATAAATAATTAAATATATATAATATGAATAATATTAAAATATTAATTAATAATTTATTATTATAGTTTAATATTATATAAATTTTATTATATATGTGAAATTATAATACTTATATATATAATAATATATATATTATTAATTTAATATATATATTATATTTTATTTAATTATTATTAAATATATAATATTTACTAAATAATATATTTTTTTATTTATTATGTATTATTTGAGCTGATTAACACGTTTTCCCCGGTTGGAGCGGGTCTGTGGGGACCAAAAGGGTAGTTGGTTAGGTACGCGTCTCCCACCTTACCCCCCCCCTTCATCCTTCGCCCCACCCCCACCTTGTTTCCTTCCCCCACCCCTCCAAAACTTTTATCCCTCAAAATGCCCAACACCGCCTACCTTTTCCCCCTGATTCCCCCCCTCCTGCCGGCAATCTCCTTTATTCCATCCACTCCACCCATTCTTGGGTTCCCCTTCCTTTCCTTCCTATCCCCTCCTTCCCTCTCTCCTAACCCTTCTTCTTCCCATTCATCCACGATTGGCCCATACCATTCTAACTTGCTTTCTCCGGGCCTTCCCACCAACCATTCCTCCACTCACATTCTCCTCACCACCCCTATTCGCTAATCCTCTTCCCTTTCAATCCCACAACCGCTCTCAACCCCCTTCATCTCAAATACTTCCAACTTCTTCCGGGACCTGGCATTCAACCCCCACGTCTCACACCACAACTAACCCCATTATTTAAAAATTATTCCAATGGTAACACATATTTTTTCATACATACTTATCTTAACTTTCTGTGATAAATCCCCCCCTTTCCATTCTTCTCTCAGACCACTCAAACGCTTCATTCTCCCTACTCTAGTTCTATCTCCTCTTCATCCCCTCTACCCAAATCCCGACTAAATATCTTTAAATCTTTACTTCTTCCAGAACTCACCCACCCACTCCGAAGGCTTGTGTATGGGATCCTCACTTTCCCCAATCTTTCCCTCAATCCACTTTACTCTTACCCCAGGATTATTTATTTTAACGCCCCTTTGTCCGCCATTCTCTCAACTCACCCTACCAAATAACCTCAACCCTTCCGCGCTCTTCCACGACAGTATCATCCCGCAAACCAATTCATGTTCCACTTCCCTTCTATCATCCCATTTGTTCAATTCACCCCCTCCCCTCCCTCACATTCCCTCTTGGGCCAAACACTCTCATAAAACAATAATAGCCAACCGGCGACATTACACACCCTGCCTCAATCCTCTCACCACCCCAAACATCTCACTTCAATGTCTTGTTCATTCTGATTATTTTTTTAATTAAAATGCCTGGATACCTTTACCTAACTTACCCCCCACTCCATTTTCTTCCAACACCCTCCACAATTCCTCTTATTTCACTCTATATATGCTTTCTCTAATCTAAAAAACACCCATACACTTCTCCCTTTCCTCGTCAATTCCTTTTTCACAAGCATCTTTAGTCGTAACACATTGATCCACACACCCTCTTCCTCCCTTAAATCCTCCTTGTTCTTCCCCCCTATTCTTCCTTCCGTAACACCCTCTCACCTCTTCTCATATCAGTATATTACCATACACTTTCCCTACCACACTTAAAAGACCTATACCTCTATAATTCCCACATTCCATCCTATCCCCATTTCCCCTTATACGAGGGAACCAAAAACAAAACGATCACTTCCCCAATTCCTGCATAACCACACCCACTCTCCAATTATTTTAATAATAACTATAACACACTCCTCCACCCTTACCACTCTCCTCTTGTAACATTTTTCCATTTCTTGCACCTCATCCAGCCCTGCGACTTCCCTTTTTTTCCATTATTTTCAAGGCCTAATAATTTCCTCCATTTTGTTGTGTAGAGTCTATCTTCTCCTCTCTCCTCCCTCCCCTATATTATCTATTCCAATCCCCAACCTCATGCCAATTATCTCCTCCCTCCCCCCGCCCACTCCATTTCAATTAGGTCCACTTAAATACTCCCACTGCTTCTCCCATCTCATCGCTCGGCTATCCACTTCCATCTTCTCCCTTAATCTGCTCCGCCTGCTTCTTCTTCCTTTTATTTTACTCTTTCCAAAACATACTTACTTCCTGATATCTCAAAATTTCGTCACCTTTCTACACCACTCATCTTTTGCTCTTCTTGCTTCGCTTCTCCCACCCCCTCTTTGTCACTCTAACCCTGTCTATATTTCCTCGCCAGCTTTCTCTCTCTACTTCCAACATTTCACATAAGTGCTCCTTTTTCCTTTTACCACTCCTTCACCTCCATCACTCCTACAATTGCTCCTTTTCCTTCTGCTTGCACCACCCTTTTTTATATGCCTATACATACCTTCTCTTAGCTCTTCACAATTACTGTCCTCCTATAGAATCTCGGTTCACTCTCCTCCACCTCCCCATTCCCGTCTCTGCACGTCATCTCCACCTGTCTCGCAATACCTTCTTTAAACTCCCCTGCTTACACGCTGTGCTCCTCCAATTTTCCACCTTTATCACCTCCACTCTACCTGCTTGTCATCGCCTCTTTCCTTAATACGTTGCACTTTCGCTTCCACCATTAACTCTTGCAACACAACATAGTGGGATCGATTCCCATCCCGCCTGCTTAAATTACAATTTACATCTGAGTAAATCTTAGTAACTCTATCGTAATAATAGTATATATATATATATAACTATACTATATAGTTATATATATAATATGTATTATATATATTATATATAAATATAACATATATATATATACGTATATATATTAATATATTCTTTCTTTCTTTCTTTACCTACTTATTTCCGAGATTGGGGGGAGATAAGGGAGGCGGGCTACAAGCATACGGAAAAGAAAAGCGGTTAGCTGAGAGATCTCGACAAATGTTAGAAAGGGGGCAAGCCCCAGCACTTACCGCCCCCCTCGTGTACCATTATTAGTGGAAAAAGCTCGTCCACAACAGAAAATTCCAACACTAAAGCTTCATGGGACCCGCGACGGACCCTCACTATGGTAAATCGTCAATGTAAAGGGTCATCCTTTGGCCCAGGGTGGGCCACAACCATTGCCCCTCACAAAACCCCGCCATTCTCTCTTATCATGCACCTTTATTCTCGCCTCTTTCAAAATTCACAATTTCATCTCCTTCAGACAATCTCGTTCCACCGACTCAATCACTTTTCTCTCTCGTCTCCCAGCCGACTCGGTTTTGCCCAAACACCACTCTCCACTTAAATATACATCGGGCATTAACCAAACCGACTATCATTTCATCCTTTCCATAAGACCCAAACCATCTCACAATACTTTCATTTATTCTCTCATTTTACCCTTTCTTCACACCACACAACTCTCTAATACGTTCATCCTCATTTTATTAATTTCTTCTCACACCTGACATGCCCCTAAGATTGTCCATCTGAACAACAGTGAAACTTTAGCTACTATTTTCTTATCCAGACCATAGTCCTCACTTCACCCATACAAGAACACAGGTAACAACATACCCTCAATGTAAGACTCTAACCGCACTGAAAGACTTCAGTCCCTATTACATCCAACGATTTAATGCACAGCGAACCTTCCTGCCATTTACAAACTTTCACTACCTACACTCTGCTATATCCGTTTCCCTTCTCATCCAACACATACACCCTTAAATATTTAACTCAGGACACTTGTTCCAGCTACTCACCATCTAACATAAACTTCACACCGCTGAGGCACTGTCCTCACTCACACCATAACCTTACACTTCTTTCTACGTTTACTTTCAAACCCCTCCCTATTACATTCCCTGCCAAATCTCCTCTACCAATCCTCTCAAACTCTCTTCAGATTCGCCACCAAACAAAAGAACAAATCATCCGCACCCCTATAATTAGGTAGGCGCCCCACCCTCACACATGCTCTTCCATATCTCACATCATTCATAAACCATTTCCTGCCATTCCCACCTCGAATTCTTTTCACTAACCTAAAACCTTTCAAAAATTGAAAACCAAGGAAGGACATAACACAACCCTCTGTCTCACTCCACTATAATTCCTAAACCAATCACCTTTGACCAATTTATTCTATAACATGCTTCACTATCGGCATACACTTTTTGATTCCATTCAGAAGCCTACACCAACACCATATATCACACTAACACCTGCCATAAAAGCTTCCCTATTAATCTATCTTACGGCCTGTTGTAAACTCATAAAAACCTAAATTATAATTTATTCTTCCTTCTTCCCTTCATTTTCTCAATCATTTGTTTCAATGTAAAGATTGATCCACACTCCTCTTACCACATTCCTAACGCACCTTGTCTTCACAATTCCGTCCCGCAGTTCACTGCGAGATATTTCGACCAAAATACCAGGCATAACCTTCCTCAGCTCCAATAAACTCTATCTCCCTATACTCTCTCTACAGTTTCCCTTTTTCTCCTTAACCCTTATACAAGGGGATACTATTAGCCAGCTCTCTTCTCCTGGCCTCATACCTCATAAACGCTTTTATTACCACAACTTTTTACCAAATCCAGTCACACTCTACCACTCTCGGGCCTCCGCTCTTTTTCTAGTACAATTATCATCTATATAGCTGCGGATTTTACCATTATTTTCAACTTTTCTCACTTATATACCCATTCTCTCTTTAATAACCTCATAAATTAACCTTCCTTCTTGCACCATCAAAACCACACACAATCACCTAAACACCTCATCATTACTGTTACATATCGAGTGCAGATTTCGAAGTGATTCCTTTTCCACACTCCCCTACATCCATTATTAATCAGTTACAAAAGCACCATCCCTATTTCATTATTCTAAGCAGATTCCCCCTTTCTCATTCTTAACCTTTCGCGCCTTCCTTCCAGAAGAGCTTCATATTTCCTTGTATGTCCCATTCAATCCTCCTTCCAATCTGCTCATTTACCTCTTGGCTTTCTCCTACGTATGCACTATTTTAGTATTTCTATTTTCCCTCCCTATATATAATTCAAGCATCATTTCTTTTGAACTTCATATATGTTTTAGTACATTATCAACCACGCTCTCCTTTTTTACCTATTAACCGCTTTCAACACTCTTCATTCACCATTCGCTGTTAAACTTTCTTACTTCCTACTATAGCACATCCCCACACTTCTTCTGCACTGCTAAAATTTGACTTCTCATTTGCCCCCAGATTTTGTTCAGTATCAACTTGTTTACATTCAACCGATTTACTTTCGAGCGTTCTTACATACTTATCCTTATTCGCTTTGTTCACTTAACTTTCTCACTCTTAATTTACTCACTTCATTATTTATCACCCTTCTCTACCTTACCATAGACGCACACTAACTTAATTTTACATAGAATATGTCAACATAATCGCACTCGGTGCACATCCCATTCCGATAAAACCCCGCTGATTTAACATCCAAGATAGAACCACAATTACCCTTTCAAACAATACTCCTTTTCACGCAACTACGAACTCTCATACTCTCTCTGCTTCTTGATACATCATCTACCTACATCAACTCTTAGTATAACTTATGGTACTCTTGTATACTCTCTGG
>JABUQX010094828.1:22500-25157 GCA_015478945.1 Trachelipus rathkii | reverse complement strand
ATAAGTCAACATATATATACATATATATATAGCATAGTTATAGCATATTATTGTTATAAGAGTACAGCAGTTAAGAAGTTATGCTGGTTGCTATATATATATATATATGTTATATATATATGTGCATATATATATATATATATATAATATATATATAAATATAAACATATACCGTGTTACATATATAAATATAGTATTAGCAAAGAAATATATATATTATTGAGTATAGTATATATATATATATATATATATATATATATATATATATATATATATATATATATATATATATATATATATATGGTTGGTAAATTGAGTTGAACATGTTTGTAATTTGTATATGTGAGTAGTATAAAAATATAAAATCATGATCATGTTTCTTAAGGTTTATTGGAATATATATATATATATATATATATATATATATATATATATATATATATAGCATAGTTATATATATATATATATATATATAAGTATATATATATATATATATATATATATATATATATATATATATATATATATATATAGTATATATATATGTTTAAAGGTATATATATATATATATATATATATATATATATATATATATATATATATATATATATGTTATTATATATATATATATAGAAAAGTATAGCATAGTATATATATATATATATATATATATATATATATATATATATACAAAGTATATATATATATATATATATATATATATATATATATATATATATATATGGAGATAAAGAGTAAAGATATATATATATATATATATATATATATATATATATATATATATATATGTTATTGTATGTTACATATACGTGTATGTGTATAATGTTTGTGCTGGAGTGAGTTTAAAAATATAGAAATATATAAAAATTTTGATATCAATTTTTCTCTAACATTTTTTCCGCTTCTTGTAAAGCAAATTTTTATCTTTAAAATTGAAACCCCAAAATTTCTTTATAAATTGTGGTAAGGGGATTTTAATACGTTATTTTTTTCTTTTACCATAAAGAAAATTTTTGTCAGTTCATTATGACTCTGTGAGTTCAAAAAATATATACATATATATATATAGAGTATATATATATATATATATATATATATATATATATTGCAGGTATTCAGGAATTGTGTATGTTGGTAAATGGAAAGATATTTATATATATATATATATATTATATATATAGTATATATATATATATATATATTTATATATAGTATATATATATATATATATATATATATATAAAGCAAAAGAATTTAAAAAACTGGAAGGTAATAAATAAAATTTAAATTAATAAATTTTTGTAGTAATGAAAATTTGAGTTTCTTTTTTATTATTATTTTATTCATTTACTAATTTGTATATTTAAATTAATATTATAAATATTTATTTAACTATTTTACATGTTCATAATTTGCCTCTACTTAATTTTTTAATATTAATATTGTTATTTTTTTTTTTAAAGTTCACGGGCATTGCCCTATTCTAGGAGGGAACTGATCTAGGTAATCTGTACCTAGAATCCGGACCGAGGGATCAATCCCTGAACCTATACCTATAAATGTAGTTATTCAGATATTTTTTTTCACTTCTACTTAAGTGGCTATGTTAAAAAAAATATTGTAAATACAAATATTTTTAAAGGGCTTCATACAATTAAGGGAATAGTTTGAAAATTCTCTCTCTCTCTCTCTCTCTCTCTCTCTCTCTCTCTCTCTCTCTCTCTCTCTCTCTCTCTCTCTCTCTCTCTCTCTCTCTCTCTCTCTCTCTCTCTCTCTCTCTCTCTCTCTCACCACTGGTCTATATCGACACTATGCCATAACTGTAGAATGATTGACTCACATTTTTGAAAACGCTATTTCGATCCATCATGCAGATCCTAGAAAGATATAAATTTCCTAGAAAGTTCCTGAGAGATTCGAACTTATAAATAAAAAAAGAACTTCCTCACTAAAGTTTAGTATTTAGTACAGTTTTGAATTTTATGGAAAGTCAAAAATTGTAACGATATGAAGTTGCCTTTCTTACCCAAAGTTCACTAGTTGATAAAAGGTCTTTGTTCATTTACTGACTTAGAATTTTTTTTAATTGAAAACAAAGGTCAACAAATTTTACATTTTTTTCTGTTGTGTACGATCCAATATGTGTTTCTTATGTATTTTATTATGCTGAATACAAAAATCGTATTGATGTATGTTTGTCACGTTCAGTTTTCACACTATTCACATGTGAACATGGAAACAAAATGCAAAATATTTTATATGCAAACAGATAATCTAAATAAAATGTTTGTGTGTTTCTTGGCAAAGAAGATATACTTTGAAAAGTTTATATTGATAGAACAAATAATAAAAAAGATATGGCGGTTTTCATTTACGAAATGGTTAAAAGAAAGTTTTTGCCTTTTTTCATGAGCTTTCAAGTGAATGGCGACAAAACTGAACCTTATAAACAAACACCAATATATTTTTTGGATTCAGCGCAAAAAACTATACACGTAACAAGTCTTATATGCAGGTCAATAAAAATTTTGTTCCCCATTATAATAGTAATAATGCTATTAATAGTAATAAAAATAATAATAACACTGGAAAACAAATTTTTGTTTTACATCTAAGACTTGTTCCTTATGTAGTTT
>JABUQX010094828.1:0-17500 GCA_015478945.1 Trachelipus rathkii | reverse complement strand
TTACTTATGTAGTTCTTCACATGTTAAGAATTGAATGAAATAATTAAAGTAAAATGAACCTGCGCTACCGTTTTAAAGTAAACCTTCGAAATGCAACCTACCTATGGCCACAGCTATAAGGAAGAAAAAACTTATTTGATAAAAAAGTATCTTAAGGGCAAAACGCCTCACACCTCCAAAAAAAACTGATATTTACTTTAACTTTTAACAGATCTGTAGAAGATAAATTAAATCCTTGAAACAAACACAAGAACATTAAAAGAGAATAAAAAAAAGAGGACATACCAAACCGTAAAACTCTTAGTCATTACAAGCAGCAACGAAGAAAGAGAACCAGGTCTTGCATCAAAAATAAAAGCACTCTAAAACATGCCAACATTCAACCTGAAACAAACAATATTATATATATATATATATATATATATATTATATAGTATATTATAATCGTATATAATATATATATAATATATTATATATATATATAGTACTATAAATACTAATATATATATATATATATCACATATATATATACATATATATATAATAGTATATATACATATAATATATATAGTATAATATATATACTATAATACACTATATATATATAGATACTTAACTACTATATATTAAATATTTACTATTCATATATTATCATATATATATATAACCTAATATATATATATAATATACGTACATCATTTATGTATGACAAACTAATTATGCAAGCTATTATTTTTACTAAATCTTATTTACTAATTTGTAACTTTTTTATATTTAATATTTTCTAATTATTAATTATAATACACTTACTGCTGATTAATAATTAATTTAACTTTAAACTTAATTTAATAAATATAATAAACTATACAATTAACTAATATATATAGTATATATATAGTAATAATACTATATAATAAATATATTATATATATATAATAATAGTATTATATATATCATATTATATAATACCTATATATATAAATAATAATATATATAAATATAAATTACATAATATAATATAAACGTATATTATATACTTCTCAGTAATTACAAATATATAAAAATAGCTATAAACAAAAATAAATATACAAATAATAACATATATATATTAATATAAATAAATAATTAACTTAGTAAAATACTAATATAATTATAAAAAGTAAATAATAATACCATCATGTATAGTATAATATATTATATAATTTATATCCTAATATAATAATACCTAATATAAATAAATTAAGTAAAACAATAATATATAATATATAATATATATATATATATATATATAATATATAAAGTATAAAATATATAATATAAAAAATAATATATATATATAAATAATATATATAGAATAAGAGAGAGAAAGACAGAAGAAGAAGAGAGAGAAAGGAACAGAGAGCCTAGGAAGACCAAAAGAGATCGACGAGACACGATGAGGCAGAGACGAGATGAGACAGAGAGAGATAGAGAGGAAAGAGAAGAGAAGAGAGAGAGGAATGAGAAGTGAGTGAGAGAGATGAAGAGAGATGAAGAGAGAGAAAGTGAGAGAGTTGATGAAAGGAGAGGGAGAGAGAAGAGAATGATAAATGATGATAATGTCCACTTTGCAACTAAAAAAAACATCAAAAAAAGTCTTGAAGATTAGTAAGGAAATCATTTGATGAAATGGAGTGATTGATTAAGGAACTTGTACAAGACTCGCACTTTGGCGACTAACATATTCATATGATAAATGAATGAGAGTACGAATTAGAATGTTCATCAAAGTCTTCTAGATCAATGACATATGCGCTCTTTATTTTAATTATATCTCTTAGTCATTGAATCTAATCTAAAGGTATCTATTATATCTATTCTATCAATTTATTTCAATATTAATGACTGTTCTAACAGTATACTATTTAGAACATTGGAAATATAAAAGACAGTAAGAAGACAATAAACAAAAAAACAAGAAAAACTCCAAATAAATAAATAAAAAAACAACAATATACACACCTTAAGTAACAATAAGGACTCTAAGGCACTATTAATAATATATAAAATATATAATATATACTATAATAATATACCTAACATAATCTACTATAAACTATAATATACTAAACTATAATATTAATAAATATCATAGTTCACAATTAAATTAAAGAATTAAATATAACATCATTGTGACACGGTATATATATATATATATAATTATATATTATATATATGATATATATAATATTATATATATATTTATATATATATAATATATATATATATATATATATACTATATATATATATATATATACAATATATATATATTATATATATATATAATATATATATATATTATTATGATATATATATATATATAGTATATACCTTGTATATAGTAGTAATATAACATATATAATTAAAAATATAATATATATTATATATATATTATATTATATAGGTATATATTTTATATATAATAATATATAAATAATATATCTATATTATCAAAAAAAAAAATAATATTATATAAAAATATATGTAATATATAAATATATTATATATATATATATATAAATATATATATATATAATATATATAATACAATAACACTATATATAATAATAAAAAAATATACACCATAATATAACTCACTCAAAAAAATCCCTAATATAACTATAATAAACACTATGAATAAATACTATTATAAATACTAACTTTGCACTATAAACAAAAAGACTAATAACTATATAATAACCTCTAATATAAAAAAAATACTCATTATATATATTAAATAAAACACCAAACACAACAACAAACATCCCAACCCAAAATAACCCATATACTACATACTATAAATAACAATATTATACTATAATATATATTATTATATATATATAAATATAAGTATATAAATATAAATATTATAGTATATATAATAAATATATATATAATATATTATAATATAATAAATATATAATGCAATGGAAACAAAGAATTCTTTAAAGACTTAGAGCAGAACTTCACAGAATGGGTTTAATATCGCGAAATTAATTTTAAAAGAATTTTAAAACTCACAAAACTAACAACTCCCATCTTCAAGGAATTCAATATAGTCTAGCATTGAACGCTAGAAATTTTTAAATAAAAAACTCAATTTTATAAAAATTATAACATTTATAAAAAATTTAAAATCCGTAAACGAGTTCATCGTTATTGACCAACTGACAACAGAAATTTTATATTTTTCTCATTTTCTCAATCACTAACTATCAAGTCAATAATAATATTAAATAAAAAAAAAAAATTATATAAAATAACCATATAAAAAAAATCACTTAATATAAATAAATACTATATAAATATAATAACTCATATATATATATATTAATTATATTAAATACTTACTATATACTATAGAATAAGGCGTATAATATACTATACTTACAAACTATAGTATACATAAATAAACCCTACCTACTAAATATATACCTATATACTAGTATTACTATATTACCTACCCTTATAAATATATACCTACTACTACTATATATACTATATATCATATATACTAATAATATATATTTATATATATTATAATAATAGTATAATAATATATAATAATAATATATATTGTTATATATATATATATATATATATAGTATATATATAATATAATATATAATATATATAATAGTAATATATATATATATTATATATATATAATATATATAATACTAAGTATTATTATATATATATATATATATATACATATATAATATATATATATATAATATATATAATTATATACTATATTATATAATAATATATATAATAATATATATATATATATTATATAATTGAGTAAGAATTGAGAACCAGCAGCAGAAATGTATGCAAGCAACATTTGCAAATTTTGCAAGTCTAAATTAGGGGTCCAAGATCGGAAAGAGGGACAGTAAACAAATATGAAATGTTAAGTATAAAACTTTAGTTAAAATAACAAAAAATAACTTAAAATAAAATAAAGGGATAGAAACACAATAAATAAAAAATAATAACTTCAAACAAGTTAATAAATGTATAAATAATAAATTATGAAAGAACATCAAATAAAAAAAACATGAAAATACGATAAATAAGACTATTAAACAAAATATAAGATGGTCACAATAAAACTAATAAACACTACATAGTTGTAACAGAAACAAGTAAAAGATGCTTAATATGATAAAATAGATAAATGAAATATAATAAACAAAATAGCAAATGAATAAGAAGAATATATATAAACAATTAAAAAAAAAATATAAGCCCAGGAAATGAACCAATTGTCAATATTAAATATGTTTTAACAAAGGTATAAGAAGTGGTGGAACTTAGGCAAGTCAAAATAAAAAAGTGAATTAAGAATATAAATGCTCTTCCACAAACGAGACTAAAGAATGGAGCATAGGATTGCAACGAATAGTAAGAAAAAACATTACATACAATTCTGAAAGCATGAATTAAGTTTAGTTAGCTTCACCTGTATTAAAGAAATATTTTTTCGAACGTGAGAAAAATTTAATTTCTAATAATTAAATTTTAATTGGTGCTGTCTTTGCATAGGTTGGAACACACTGTTAATTTGCTAAGCTATTATGTTCATAGGATTTAGGGTGTTTAAAATCTGTTTATAAGAGTTTACTCAAGCTTTGTTAAAACTGGTAACGGTATTAGTAAGATTTAAATCTTGTGTTAGCTTAGTGTGTAATACTGCTAGAATACAACCAGACTTTTAAGTTAAGATTTTTGATGTATATGTAATGTTAGAGTTTGTGTAGAAGCATTTTGCATAGATGTTTAGTCTACTTTTATATTTATAGACTCAAATGATGTTATATTTGATATGCAAGACACTTTGATGAATAAAAGTATAAGCAATCTAATTCATTAGTATCAATACTGGTGTTGACTTTGGATAGGTTGGATAAACTTTGTTTAAGGGGTTTTTTTTATTATTAGATAATAATGCGTGTTATTCACTCTGACTATGTATGACATTGATATTACGAGAAATATATAAAAAAGTGTAGGGCTTAGGTTGAGTTATATTTTGACATTATAGTGAATGAATTGAAGTTTATGTACGTATAAGAATAATTTATATTTTCATTTAGTTCAATTTAATAATGTTATTTAGTTCTATAATTCTTAATATGGTTCCAATAAATAGAATATAATAAAGAATTATTATATTCTAGTGATAATACAATTATAAGTATATATAGTGATGGGTAGAAATCATCAGCAATTTGTAAATGTGTAAGATATGTTGGTATGTGTCAGTCTCTGTAGTGGTTGGTGTTAGTGACGAATAAATCGGGGCCTTTACATGTTAAGTTACTTTTTATGTCGGGAATTTTGTGATTTTATTGTTGGTTAACAGTAATGCGTATTAGCCCTTGGTGGGATGGAATTGTTTTTGATTGCGTAGGGGTGTGTATGAGGTATAGTAACTGTTTGTATTTTTGTAGAAGATTGCATATGTTAGATAACGACTGAAGCTGTTACGTTTGATTTATGGTGGTGAGTTAGTTGACACTGTAGCTGTTTGGACTTGTTGAGTGTGTAGATGTTGGTCTACGTCGATATATACTTGACTGTGCCTGACAAAGACTTGAATGGGTAATTCGCAGTTATAACTAGTATGGAAAGGAAGGGAATAGAAGATAATAATAAAAAAATGTATTTGAAAATACAGTTCTCTCGAAAAAAAAGTAAAACGGGCCAACTTTTTTTCCTTATTTTATTATATATAAATTTTGAGTTTCTCGTCGAGATAGAACCTACTTAAAGGATTTTTCCACTTATGTCAGTTCATCTCTTTCTTCAGAATACAAGGTTGACTGAAATATTTCTATATTTTAATGGTAATGTGCTTCTGCATTTAGTTTGCATCTATCGAGTTTCGAGCTGAAACCATAAAGCTGAACAATTTCTTCCTTTTTGATGGAGTGTTTCCTGAACTTTATCTCGGTATATCCTCTAATATTGCAATATCAATATTAGAAACCTTGCATCTTCTTTGAATTGAAATTTGGGTATAACGACTGCACCGATGATTTGGCAACATCGCTTTGTTTTTAAAGTAAACGTATGATATAACTTTGGTGTTCAGTGTTAGTTATGTTAGGCTATGTTAAGTTTTTGCTAAGTTTTGTTAAATGTTACTATGAAAATATAAAATTAACACTGATTTGTTAGAAGAAATGTTGAAAAAGTGAAAATAGTTTAAGTTTTGTAAGGTGATGTTAGCTATTTACAGTTATTTAGACATTGAATTTTTGTTAATGTTAGTAATTTATTCATCCGGTAAAGTATGTTAGATATGCTAAAACACAAAACTTTATTCTGTTAATCATACAAAAGAATTATTTATGCGTTAACTTGGAATGAATAATAATAAATGTATGATGCGCTAACCACCGACTTTATCATTTCATCTTTTCCACCGTATGAGGACTTAAAAATTATGCTCAAATTCGTAACTGTCATTTATCTTCTCTAGTTTTACCCTGTGGGTTACTCCAAACTCTGCAGTAAAATTACTATGTTTATGCATTAATTTATATAATTCATTAGACATAACAACATAATTACCCTACACCCTTTTCATTCAGGTAATGTTCAAAATATGACACTACAACAAATGTTTTATACTTTTAGATACTTATACCATCTAATTCCAAGACACATTAGTTCTGACACTTTTATGTCATATATAGCATACAATGCCTCACGAATCGCAACAAGATCATGTCATTAGAAAAATTAGGTTTGTTTATGGCCCTTTCAGACTTAGATCCTCACCTCTAGTAATACTTTGACATACCAACCAACGAGAATTGTAACGATTGACCAACAGCCAACTCATGTCTTAGATTCCTTATTCTTACATACATAATCAGCATGAACTAGCACTGGCTCTGCCATCAGTCCATTCCCTTTTAAATAGCCAAAGCGGATAGATCCAGGAATAGTTTAAACTCGGGACACCGGGTTGCCGAGTATAGTTCGTCACCATTGCTTAAGGGCATAAAACATTCAATTTGGCAGACTCTAGGTCACTGCTTCTGTTGTGCCTACTCTGACTATTCCTCAGTACCCTTTTTATTCTAGCCGTACTGTGTAAGGGCGAGATCCCTCTAGCCCTTATTAACCACCCGCGCTAATAATAAGGTCTTCTCACTTTCACAATCTACCTTGAATTCTGCTATATTTCACTTAAAAGTATTTAATAAATAACATAGTAATGCATTCATTCATACCCCAAAAACTTTTTCACACAGAAGAAATAATATAATTTTTCTTATCTGAATTTAATATAAAATTTTATATAAAAGAGGTCTATAAAATTCAGCATACTCAACCATTAATAACACAACTCTACTCAAAATGCGATATGAATAAAAATCTTCTAAAACAGCCACCAACGAATACACAGACCCATTGCTAACCTCAATATACGTGTCGTATAACTCACTATCCAATGTTACAGAATAATAGAACCTTATAGACTCAAAGCGAGGTGACAATTAACACATCCGTTGGCTGTTTGCTCACATTTACCACGGTTTCTTTGAAGAATAATGAATAATATACCACGCTCAAATCACTTAGTTTACTACCTCCTAATATAATCTTTACAACTATCGTGACGTCATTGTTTAGGTTGTGTATATCGTGTGCGAGAAGATGAGATTTGATTGTTCTTCGCATGACGAATATTGAAAAAGTTACTCTAACTGACGATCCAATTCCACTACGTTTTATACTATACTAACAACTTTGCCGTTTAAGAGTTTTGACTATTACTCGTATTTTCAATTACGGCGGGCTAAAATCCATAACATCAACAGCGTTAATATTACAAATTTAGTATTATTGATTTCTACGCACTCTCAAGTCTCTAGTACTGTCACTGGCACTTCATTTATATAACTATGGAAAAGATGGATTTTCCGACTACTCATACTCTCTGTTCCTCTCTCCTCCTCGTTTGTACCCTAAACGCACCTTGTTCCTATAGTTGCTTGTCCTTTTGCACGCAGGAGATTTCGGATCTTTGGCGCAATTTCATTTCGGAGATCATTAGCACGTACAAGTCTAAACTAGTAACCATCGCTATCATTACTTTCTTCCCTTAACCTGAGTAATATCACATAAAGAGAAACTAATCTCCCCTAACATTGTAAATAACAGTTAGCCTACAGCTACACTGTATTAGTCTCCTTTCAATATCAGACTTTCATCTTCATATCTCCAACACATAAAGCACACATACACATATGTATACTATATATATTGGCATGCAGACGTGTACCCATCTCTCACTACAGATACGGGCAGTCTCATTAATTTACAACAAATCTAAACTTATTAATTTACACAAACCCTATACATTGTTCCAACAGGATGTGTTTATGCTACTCACTTTGCTCTACGGTACTCAGTTCAGTGTATCGTTATTAGTTACAATTTATATTTCTACATTTTCCTTAGTAGCTTTGTATTTGTTACATTTAAGTTATAATTCTATTTTTTGTTCTAATAGAAAAGAAAACATGTTATTTGATTTTCTACACAAGTTTGGTAAAACATTTGTTTGTTAAAATCTCGTGCTCTAGATAATTCTCATTTAAAAATATCATATACTTTACAGACCCTCACAACGCAGAAAGCAGTAAAAAGGCAGTAGCACAAGGCATTAGCCCATTCAACCTATCACACCCTCTCCCCTCCTCGGATTCCATGTTCTGCTTCACTTGACCTAATGATTTTACGTCCAATAATTTTCGAAATCTAAATAAAGCATAAACCTAAGCAAACATAAGTCCTTTGCATCCGGCATTAACAATAATAATCTCCTGTATATCAAAACGTCAATTGTATGTTCTGTAATATTATATAATTAATTATATCTCATATCTAGTTACACTGGAATTGTTTATCAATTTCAAAAAAAATCAATTTTATTCTCATCACCCATTTCTTTCACTATATTATTACTACAATAAAACTAACGCAATATAAGGAATATTTGTACTGCTATACAACTTTTGCATTTATAGTACCATTTCGTTTTAGACATTTTATCTAACTCTTATTTTCTCAAAATGTGTTTCCAAGCTTGAACAAATTTTCAAATGCTTCATAACTGTAAATAGTAACATCACCTTAACAAAACTTAAACTATTTCCATTCTTTTTCAATTGCCTCTACTTCTAGGAACAAATCGAGTGTAATTTTCCTTATTTTTCATAGTAACATTATACAAAACTTTAGCAAAAGAGGTTAACATAGCAGCATAAACATAACATGAACACTGTAACACTAACACGTTTTTTTTATATAAAATTTTTTTTTCTCCAATTACGGGTTTGTGTGTACCGTGTTAACTCAAAATACAACCCCAATTAATCCCCACCACACCCGAAAATAACAAAAGGGCACACCGATTTGGGGTTTTTGGTTCCTCCCAAATGGCTAAACTCTCCAAATTTTCACTCATACATGTTTTTATTTTTCTCTTTATTTATAATGTCCCTCAATTTTGTTCTCCTAGTATATAATTTATATTTATTTAAAACCCACAAAATAATTTTTCAAATATAACAAATTTTTTTGAAATTTTTTCCTGAAAAAAAATATAAATAAAAATATCCCACCCCCCCGTAAATCATATACACAACGAAAAATACATGCCCCTAAAGGGGGGTAAACGGGGCACGCGTTACCCTAACTTATAATATCATAATTATAACATCCAAGACAGTTGTACTAACGCTTAATAGACGTAACAGACTCATACGTATCATAACATATGAATCATATATATAATAATTACATTATGTCTCCAAGCGGATCCTAAAAAAGCCAATACTTCACTGTTAACTCATAATATATAACCAGTTCCCGGGACATCACTCATAATTGATTTACACCTTAACATGGTAACAATCTTTATTTCGTATACCCACTTCAGCAACTGTGGGAACAATATACCAAACATAATCTAAAGGATTATACATAATGCTATAATTCTTACAACATAGATATATAAGATTTGTAAACACTCGTTAATAAGATGATTACAACATCGTTGGACTCAGTGAATAAGACAATAGTAGACATATTGTATGAACTAATAGCAACTAAATGTTGTTGCGAGTCTCTCTGTTCAACCAATCGAATTAGACGTAGGGAACACGTCTCCTACTCTCACTTTATTTCCGAGTCAGTCATACAGGCACGCTGAAACAGCCAATCCAGTCTAACTAAAAACCCTACAAAGTATCAACTATGATCAAAGATGCTTGCCAAGACTTGAACTATGAATTGATGCTACTTTACATCAGAAGTAGTCTTGCAAGATCTTAGAAAGAATTCAAGTTAGAGCTATAAATAGAAAGTTGAGAGGTTCAAAGTGGCTACCCATTTTCGTGATCAGCTGAATATAAATCTGCTTTAAGCAATGAGGTTAAGTATTAGTATGAGGGCTTAGAGAATAGAGTTGAACGAGGACAGGAGTCAACTCAGAAGTATAACCTAACAGATTTAAACACCCTAAACTATGAACAAATGCTTGAATTAACAAGGTGTCCAACCTATCAAAGACACACACAAATAATTTAATTATAGACACATTTTACTTATCCTCCGAAAAATATATTTCTTAATACATTGGCTAACTAAACTTAATTCATGCTTTCAGTTTGTATGAATGTTTTTTCTACTATGTCGTGCATCTATGTCTCACATTCTAGGCGTCGTTGGAAAACATTTATATTTTAATATATTTTTATTTTGACTGCTAAGACATTTATATTTTTTAACATATTTAATATTAACATTTCATTTCCCTTTATATTTTCTTTTAAATTTTTATTATTCTTCTTTACATTTGCATTTTGTTTTAAAGTTTAATTATCTATTTTATAATTTTATTTTATTTCTATAATTTTACATGCTAGATTATTATTATTATAATTATTATAGCACCTAATATATATAATCCTATACAATTAATTATATTTTGATTATAATAGGGTTTATAATAAGTCAAACTTAGGTTTGGACTTTGACAATTTTATTGTCGTTCTTGATTAACTCTGACTTTTTGTTTGAAGTATTATTTTTTATTTTTTGATTTTATTTTCCTTGTTAAGTTTTTGTTATTTAGTAAGTTTTATACTTACATTTATATTTGTTTACTGTTTTATTTTTTTTTTTATTTTCTATTTTTTTTTCTTTTATTATATTTATTTTCTCCCTTTTCTTTCCTCTTTTTTTTTTTTATCTTAGTTTTTTTTCTACTACATTTTTTTGTTTACTGTTCCCCCGATCTTGGAAACCCCTAATTAGACGTTGCAAAATTTTGCAAATGTTGCTTTGCAACATTTCTGCTGCTGGTTCTGCACATTCTTACATAAATACAATAATAATAAAAATATATAAAAAATTACATAACCAATAATATTCTAATATAATATACAATATAAAAATAAATAACTATATCTATACACTCACGAATACTATTATTACCCCAATACACCTATATAATATATACAATAAACTATACTATATATATGATAGAAAATATACTTATATATATATATAATACAGCTACCCCCCCTACTCTATAGACCTACGTTACTACTACTACCATATATATTATAATATATATATAATAATATAAATATATATATATATAAATATAAATAAACATATATAATAATATATATATATACTATACATATATATTAGGACACTTCATCCTATCTTTGCTTATTATAACTATAGTATATATATATATATATAAAATATAAATTATAATATATAATATATGAATTATAATATAATAATATATATAATATATAATAACATATAAAATATTAAATTAACATATATATATAATAAATATAATACTATAACATATATAATTATAATATATAATGTATTATAATATATATATAAATATATATATTAATATATATATTATAATATATATATATACAATAACCTATATTATAATATATTATATACATCAAATAATACATAATAAATTAATATATAAACATTATAATATATATAATATTGATAATATGAAAAAGAAAATGAGAATGAAATAAATATTTCCGTTGGTAATTAGATACACGGTAATAAGGCATTTTAAATTTTAAATAGGAAATTGCAGATTGGAGTTGTTAAAAAAATATCAGGAATAACAGCTAAGACTAAATACAATATTAAATAATTTAAAAATTTATCTTTTTATGGATTTTTACTTCTATTAATAGTGTTGATTTTAAAATTCTTTAAAATTAAGCTGCACATATAAAAAATAATAATGAAGATTAAAGAAAATATCTCTTTATGGGACGTTTTCAATTGAATAATAATATATATATATATCTATAATATATAATATCTATCATATATATCAATATATATATAATCATATATATAATAATTATACTATTTATATTAAAATATATATACTATAACTCATTCTAATATACTTATTATATATAATAACATAACGTAATAGGTAACTATACCTATACCTATACCTACACCAATACCAATATGCTTGCTTCTTATTTTCTGTATCATAGAGACGTATCCCCGAACTAAAAAAATATATCCCTAACTAGATAAATAACACTATGCTACTATACCTTATTTATCTATTATACCACCTATATATATACTCCCTATATATATATATACTACTATACCATACTTATACTATTACTCTAACCTATACCTACTATTATGATATACATAATAAGTAAATACGAAAATAAAAAAACAACTATATTAAATATATATAATAATAATCAATACATTAATAATATATATAAAGTATATATAATATAACCCTATATAAATATATATAATATATATATATATATATATATTATATATATGATTATATATATATATATAATATAATATAATAATATTATTACTAATATAATAGTATATAATAATAAAAATACCGATAAAGGTTAAAAAGTGTTAAAATCAACCCCTCAGACAACTAACGTATCCCTATATATAAAATATATAATATATATACTAATACTATATATACTGAATATTAATAAATATAAATATAAATAATAATATAAATATATATATATATAAAAATATATAATATATATATATAAAAATATAATATATATATATATAATAATAATATAATTATATATATATAATATATATTTATATAATATATAATATTATATGATATATAAAAAATATAATTAAAATTAATAATATATATATATAATATAATAATATAATAAATATATATATAATACAAATAAAATATATAATAATAATATATAATAAAAATATAATATATATATAAATATATTCTACATATATAAGTAGTTATTCTTTATAATCTAAAAAGAAGTAATACGGTTGAGTAGTACTACCAAAACGGCTAAATAGAGAGAATAGAAATAGAATGATAGATAGAATAGATAGAGAAATAATAAAGAAAATAATAGCGATAAGTCATGCAATTTAAAGTACCTTTGAGAAAAATCTAATTCGATCTCATCATCTTAATATGAAAATAGAGGTCGCCAAAGTGGCGGCAGTCATTGATACAGATCCTTTACAATCAAAACTCCATTTCAGATCAAACAAGTTGATTTCTACTAAACCTTCAGGACTTTTTGAGTAGAATATATAAATTTCTTAAGATTTTAGGCCACTGAACACCAAATCATATACAACTTATACATTTCGTCGTCATCGTAACTTTTGCGATCTCTAGCTCTCATCTCTCTCTCTCTTCTCTCATCAATCATCCGCTCTCTCTCTCTCTCTCTAATCTCTCAATCTCTCATCTCTCTCTCTCTCTCTCTCTCTCTCTCTCTCTCTCTCTCTCTCTCATCTCATCTCTCTCTCTCTTCTCTCTCTCTCTCTCTCAATTTTATATATTATACTATAATAATAATATTACAATAATAATAATACACTCACTAGATGGAACAGGAAATTACAAATTATACAACTCATACTACACACATAACAAACATAAAAACATATACACACACGTTCGAAATCTTGCTAATTGTATATAATGTGGGACACATTTAACTGAGCTATAATACGATTATATATGATATATAAATATAAAATAAAATATATATAACTATAATATACTATATACTATAAGATAATATTATATAATATAAATAGAGAACAGCATTATCATAAAAACTATTAACGCGATAATAAAATAAATATAATTAAGTTATATAATATAAATATGAATATATATATATATGTATAAATATAGCAGTATATATAAAGAGATATAAGTACGTACCCTTACCTATAGAATATAGATAGTAGGGAGTAAGTAAATATATAATCTTTACTAACCAGTAAGTATACGTATATATGAAGAGGGGTAATATGTACTACGCGGGAGTGAGAGGGCAGCGGGATTGCATGTGGGGGGGGGAGGGGGGATAGGCAGGGGGGGGGGCAGGGCGTTAGGAGGGGAAGCACAAGGGGAGGGCGATGTTATTATTCGTCCTCCAACGCCCACCCAACCACTCCCCATCCAAAGCCGCCTCACAGTGGGGAGGGGAGGGGGGGGCAGGGGGAGGCTTTATGTCAGAGAGAGGGTTGGGCGCAGACCGAGGGAGAGAGAGGGGGCGCGAGGGAGGAGAGAGGCGCGGGGGGCGGGGGGGAGGGGAGGGGGGGTGGAGAGAGGGGGGAGGAGAGAAGGAGACAGAGGGGTCGGGGTGGAAGAGGGGGAGCCTGCAGCAGAGAGGAGGGGAGGGGGAGACGGAATCGGGGTGGGTGAGTCGGGGGGAAGGAGGGGGAGGGGGTGGAGGGAAACGGCAACTTGATGATTGCAACCCTGGGACTGCAGCACCTCGAAGCCAGAGGAAATGGCACAAACTCAAAATGATTTCTGATTTACACCATAAAATAGAAAATATGCTTACTACTTTAGTGCCGGGATCAACAGAGAAGAGCAACAACATGCAAAGATTCGATGCCGGGAGATCGCTATAGGTTCTCCGGTACGAGTGAATGGGGAAGAAATCGCATCCCCGAGGAAGGAGAGAAGAGAAGAGCCCGACATTGGAATGCCTGCATTAAAGAAGATTAATGTGAGATGAGACCATGAGAAGAAGAGATTAAGAGGAAGAAGTGAGAGATAGGAGAGAGAGAGAAATGTATAGGCTATCGAGATAGGATAAGAGAAGTGTCCTATTTCAATTGTGTTGAAAGATAAGATAATCGTGCGTTAGGATTTTATTCTATTGCTGCATAAAAGATTGAAAGCAGAAGGTAATAATTGTGTAAAGTTAGCGAAGCAGTATAATAGATGAATATCTCTATAACTCGCACACGTTCAAACCATCTTCTGGATTATTCCGGTTTGTTTAATAAGGCTTAGTCTATTTATACAGTGATCTTACGTATATTGCAAGGTATTAATTATTGTCTTCTGCCTTGAAGGAAGCTCAAGTTCATTCACTCCTTTTTGGTAGGTTTAAATACGAATTGTCTCGCTTATTTATAGTATATAATATAATATATATATATTATATATATATATATTATAATATAATAAATATATATAGAATATAATTAATATAGAGAGGATAATATATATATATATAGATAGAGTAAGTGAGATATATAGTAATCTGTCACTGTTAAAAAGAGTTATGGTGTAAATCGTTTTATATTTAAAGAATCGTAAATTTCACAAATCGCGATAAACACAACGTACATCGCATCTTTTCTCTCATGGGAAATATTCTCACTGCATAATCAAGAGTCAGCGAGAAGAGAATCGGAAAGATTAAGCGAGAGGCAATTTAGAAGTAAAAAAGAGGAAGCAGAATTGAAATGTGTAGAAGAATGGAGAATTCATAAATAAGAGTTTTATTTTTTTGAGTTAGAGCTAGAAGGGATAGAAGATCCCAACGATTAAATAAGCTCAAGATGGGAAAGTAGATCAGGTCTCACTGGCACTCGATCGGGGCGGAGCGAGGTGGGCAGATGTAGTCCACGGCTTAGAAAATCGGCGCGCGTACGGCGTCCAGCCCGCTTAGAAAATCTAATATAAAAAAAAACAAAAAAATAATGTATAAATATTAAAATAACATGATAGAGAGAAAGATCAAACTGGATGGAAAGCTTCTGCGCACGCGTAATCTTTCTATTGGAATATTCAGGATACACGAGGCGAATGACAGCTGCTGCCTGGGAGCTGCACAACAGACGACAGCAACGTTACTACATTTTACAGACAGAATAATGCACACTTAATTATGAACTATGCCTATTAGAAAGAAGATCGACCACCTTGTCAACACACTACAATATAGTCCACTGATATTGTAAGCGATTGATGAAAGTGATAAATAAACTCATTAGTACTTAAAGAGTTAAATAACAAATAGAGATAATAGGAGGAATATTCACAAGAAAGGGGAGTGACTTATGGTAATATAGCTAGTGTACGCTGATATACTAATATAATCTAGCTATTAGGTTACAAAAAATGCTTGAGAATAATGTATGACTAGCTCGAGTGCAGTAGCTAACCATAAATCCAGTAAGATAGGAAAGTATATCGCCAGGTGCAGTGACACTTTATCCCGCAGCCATGCAAAAGCACATAAATATACGTTAATTGGTGATATAATACTAATCGTAAATAAGAATATGAATGTAGTAATTCCAGATGACTAAGTAAGTGAAGGTTGAAGATTAAGGGAGTTTACAAATGATAAATCTATATAAGATAAGAATACAATATGAGTCATAAAGCTATTATAAGGGCGTAATGTATTTTAAGATATGATTACTCACTCAGAATACTGCTTCCTTTTATTCTAGGTAAATTCACACGTGTAATATTGTAGATCTGTTGAGTAGTATCGGCGCTTTATATATACCAATAACACTGAGGGAAAGACTAATATAAAGATAAAGAATATAGTTATGAATACGATAGAGTAGTGCTGAGAGGTCTATACACTAGTTATAAAGCAGAATTATCCCCTAATAATAAAATTCGGGGAGTAGTAAACGACCATCACTAGTAGGCACCTCCGACTCATCTATAATTCCTAACATAATTCATAGATATAATTATTATATGTACATCAGTACAATATAATATTAAATTTAATATTATTTAGATTATAAATATTATATATAATAATGTTAACTTAAAACTCTTATTTGAATTAATATATAGATCCATCCTCCTTCTCCTTATTTTTTAATGAATCATTTATTATAATTCCTATTCATAATAAATATACTATTATTAAATTTCTTAACTTCTCATGAGAGTTCCTTTATCTACTGACTCATTTATAATACATGACATAAATTCGAGTTTCAACTTGTTTGTAATCCTATTACTGCATATATCTATTTATTCTTCAATGCAGAAAAGCTATTAC